>OX465109.1:5411838-5468388 GCA_949987565.1 Luidia sarsii
CTTGGTAAAGAAAGAAAATATACAGTGCGAACACGTGGTCCGATTCTTCACTGGCGTGACCAGGTGTGACCATGAAGGAAGGAAAAGGGGGTGTGACCATGGAGGGTGTGACAGACAAGGGCTGCAACCTGTTCACCCCACCCCCCCCCTCCACTCCTGAAATTAATCTCAAACGGCGGAAGCGTAAACAAACCTGTGTCGATAATGTTTTAACGAGTTTCACTTGTTTCCGCTAATTGGTCCGCCTGGTCATTCCAGGACAGCCGTTAGGCATGATCGCGCCACCATCGCACTGAAGAGAGGAAGCTGTTCTTTTAATGAGGGGGGGGGAGGCACCTGTTGTGGTATGTACCCTGTAGGCTTGACCAGCTTAACCTCTTGAGTTGACAAGATACCGGATTTCCTTCAGAGACCGAAACCTCAAAAGAATTTTCTCCCCGAGACAAAATTTCTCCTTCGCTCCCTCTAGGCTGTAGTCAAGTTTACAAGGGCCGGTTGTTTGTCGAATCACCTAACGCACGACCACATTCTACAGGATAATGATGCCTGTTCACAAATGGTACGAGTCGTGCGGCATGCAACACAACACTGAATTTCGCCGGATTCCAGACTGTAACTATTAGTAACACCATTAAAAGCGTTGCAAACTGCTTACTGACTAAAATTACCAAAATGCAAATCTCCAAAATTAATGGGCCTGAAGTTTCGATCCTAGCAGGACCTTTCTCACTCTGCCTTTGAGAAAGGTCCTGCTAGGATCGAAACGTCAGGCCCACTAATTTTTTAGATTTGCCATTAATAAAAGCGAATATCAGCAATTGGGTGGCCTGACGTTTCGATCTTAGCTGGACCGTTCTCGAAGGTCCTGCTAGTGCTAGGATCGAAACGTCAGGCCTTTGATAGAGCTGGTCAGGCAGAGGCGAATCGAAAGAAAGTATCGCTCACATTACCCATGCATTACCGTGGAAAATTGAATGTCCCTCGCTAGTCTGTCCCGTGGGAACGGGACAAGCTATTTCCAGCGGACCGTATATATAGCCATAGTCCATAGAGCATGGTTATAGCCAAGGCAATTAGACGTGGCCTAACTCCTTGCTTAATTCGTATGCCTATTACATTATAATACGCTGCAAATGGAATGCCGACGGAGGCCTAACGAATTCAATCACATCAATAAATTATTATTGTGAGCACCATGTCATGTACTGATGTAGGTCGGGTTCAGCACTCACGCGCTGGGCCGACGGATCGGACCCTTTTCCCGACACAAGTTCGCCTTTGATAATAATACTTATTACATTGTTTGACTGGCAATTACCAATACCAAAATGGCAAAACGTATAACTCTCAAGATTCAAGAATGTAAAGGGCCTGGCGTTTTGATCCCATTCCCAACAGACCTTCCTCCAGTCCAAGGCCTTTTCTCGTTCTCCCGCTGTGTGATGAACACGTCTGCCTCTCTCCTTCCCAATTTGTACACAGCGTACCGATGCAACTCCCAATTCCTAAGCACGTGCTTAGATCATTACGTTCATTCCAAATCCGCACATCACTGTAGTGCAGTGACTGTACTCGGTTTTCTCCCAGATACAAAAAAAATCCCCAATGCTCCCTCGGAGGCCCTAGACACGTTTACAAGGGCTGGCTGTTTGTCGTTAACTCGTATAACTTAACGCACAACCAACTTGTGCAGGCTTATGATGCCTGTTCAAAAATTAATGTGCAGCAACTCAACTCTAAATTTCGCCGGTTTCCAGACTCTCTAGTGGAGTATAGTTTCTAATGCTATTAAAAGCGAATAATTATCATAATCTCTTCGTCCCATTGCAATTACAAAGAGGAGCGATGCAACACTCAAGTCATTGGCATACACGTGCTTAGATCATTACGTTAATTTCAAATCCACAAATCACTGGAGTGCAGTCACTGTACTCAGTACAGTAGGCCTACTCAGTTTTCTCCCAGAGACAAATCAGTGGCTGTTCTCGGCAACTGTCTGGTCAGTGTCAGAGATTATCACGCAGAACACG
Organism: Luidia sarsii; assembly: GCA_949987565.1. Lineage (NCBI taxonomy): Eukaryota > Metazoa > Echinodermata > Asteroidea > Paxillosida > Luidiidae > Luidia > Luidia sarsii. The sequence goes on from OX465109.1 coordinate 5,413,869, forward strand.
GTGAAAATCCGTGGGCTGCCATTATTTTGGTATTCAACCCTTGCCTTACGCGTATACGTTGCTTGCAATGCATTGGTAATGGTAATTGAGTTTTAAAAAGAATTTTCGGGCACGCATTCTCCTCCCGAATGTGTCTGCTTATCTCACCTTCACGCTTTCTCATCAAGAACAGTTTGTTCATTCTGTGTCGACGCCTGCGGCGCCAATTAGAGCAAGGGTGCCCCGCACCCCGCCCAGACCCATTTTTGTGGGCGTGTGGAGCCAGTGAGGACTGAACAGCTATACCGGATTTTAACGATGGGTGGAAGATGCTGCATTGTATACATCATGCTTTTATAGACCCTGTTCGACTGAATCGGCTACGGCTCCAGTTTACACACGGATTTATAGAAGCCGGAAGCTAGTTGCTTCTTAGAATGCTCCGGCCATTCGGACACGGCCTTAGATTGAATGAGATAGAGATGGATAGAGCATGGAGCAAGAATAGAGTCGTTGGCCGACGAATTAGAAATCTAAGGGGTAGGGGGGGAGGGGGCTGTGCCAGTTATAGCTAGGGATAGGCTTTCTGCACAGCGAATACAAGTTACAACCTACGTGAAAAATCTGAGCAATTCTTCATACTTTGTGCACAAACATAACAATGGGCCCATACTACTTACTAGTACTACTTGCAAATTATGTGGTTCGAGAAAAAAATATCACGCAAGGTACCGTACCGGAGAAACCGCCTTGGACAAGGCTATCTTGGACTAGACCTACTTCGTTAATGGCGTCTGCTCGAATCGTGAGCCCCCAAACACATTGGAAACCGATTATTGGCCGGGGCCAGTCTGTGATCAGATCAGAGTGGTACTTCAAGGATATCTCAACTGCCATAATTTCTACGATCCACAATTTGTATTATCATTATTTTTCTGATACTAGCCGTGGCCTTACAGCGATCACATACACATCTTACAAGTTGCCGCCATTTTGGTGGTTTACAAAAACAGCATTTTTTCAAACGAATGTGACCATGACAATAATGTTTGTGTTATAAAATTATAACATAATATTGAGATACATAAGTTTATTATTACAGTGGCCAGTGAGTATTACGATTTTATTAATAATTATCATTAGAAGTTCACTGGATACGCAATCAAGTGCGTAGTGCAATGCTGCATGCATTGTGCAGTAATAATAATTATTAATGTCTATTTTGCGAGCGCGACTCGGATTGAACACTGTTAATTATCTCAGCCGGGTTCCGCAGGATCGGAAAGTGTGGATGGACGAACTTTCATCGCCGAAGCGCCCTCTGTTGATGATGTTTTGTACATTAGGAAAAACCAATATCATCGTCGGGTGGGAAGATATTTTGGACAGCCGTAACCCGTCCGTTTTTTATTAAGTTAAAGCGACAATTTGATACCTTCTTTGATGAAACTTTATTAAATTAACATAATGATCTTTAAAATTTGCGTTTTCTTACTGTTCCCGCGTCTGTGAAGTACCTTCTGCTTCGAACTTTCTCACATCTGTCCCTCAGTTTGCGACAGGTGTCCTTCCGACACCCCCAAATGAATTAATGGTACGATCCGCTTACCATCGTCAAACAGTAATGTCTGAGCGTCAATTTTCGGGTCAACACCGGCTCAAAATCCCATCCGTTTTTCTTCCTCATCTCAACCAAAACGGAAACCGGGACTTGTTTGTTTCTTGTCCAAGACTTAAGAGAGCCCGGATCGAGTGGTGAGGGGAGAGATGGAGGTTTTTTTCGGAGGAATTCCGTACAGAATCTTGGTGAGTGGTTGGTTGTCCACATCGGAGGTTGTTGTCTGTTTATTAAGGGGCCCCGAAGTTGTACACACACGAGGAAACATGGCGAGCCATCGTCATCTATTATTTTTTTAATTTTTTTTATTAACAGCAGAATAATTAGTAGATTAATTAAAACAACTTGTTAACACGTCCACGGTGATTCTTTCGTTTCCCCTCTCTTTCCCCGCAGACGTCGTCACTGGAATAGCTGGCGATTGCCCGCGTCTTGGGCTGTGAGTTTGTGGGAAGACTAAGTAAGACTGAGAGTTTACCGAGAGCGTTATCACCGAGGACAGAGCGGGAGCCGAGCGTGCATCGTGGGCCGAGTGAACGGAGCTATCCACGGCCGGTGACTCACCGTGGAGGCACGCTAGGGCCGCCCACGAAATCTCGGACGCCAGATTCACACTTCCTCGCCTCTCTGCCTGGACGATGTGCTGACTGACCCCACAACAACTAGCAGTGATCACCAAAGTGGATGGTAGAGCAACAGTTGATGAATTCTTCCCCTTTTTTTTGTGGCTGTGCGATATTTTTTTGTTCTCCGGACCGTTGACTTCCACCAGTTGAACAATGAAGGTGACGGTGTGTTTTGGAGCGGTGAAAGTGTTGGTTCCTTGTGGCAATGGGGACCTGACTGTGGGTGAACTCATGCAGAAAGCCACGCAGAGATACAGAAAAGCATCTGGACGAGTAAGTATAACAATTGTTTTACATTTTTCATTTAAAAAACACATCAATTTATTCACTAGCATACCATCTACAGATGGTTTCAGGTCAACTCGGTCCATAACTAACTCGGTCCGAGACCAACTCAGTCCCAATCAACTCTGTCCGTGACCAACTAGGTCCAGGACCAATAGTTTTTTGTGCACATTTTCCCATAGGGATCGAGTTGGTTACGGATCGAGTTGGTCACGGACCGAGTTGGTCGCGGACCGAGTTGGTCGCGGACTGAGTTGGTCGTGGACAGAGTTGGTCGTGGACAGAGTTGGTCGTGGACAGAGTTGGTCGTGGACAGAGTTGGTCGTGGACCGAGTTGGTTGTGGACCGAGTTGGTCTCGGACCGAGTTGACTGACATCCCTACTGATTATTAAAAGCAATACTGAAGAGTGCATGAGTTTTTCGTGACAACAGCTATGTACAGTATAGTCATTAGTTGTGGTGACCGTAACCCTCATCCCTCAACTACAGGTTGTAAAGTGATGCAATAAGGATTTCTCCTGGCATTGATATCTTCCCACATGTAATGACTAATGTATACAATATACATGTACAGTGCTTTAGACCTATTACCAACCAAAATTTTGAACTGATGACGTTTGGAACAACAAGCTAGAACATCCACAGTAGGGATTTGCAGTTTGCAGCCAGTAGGCGGTAGTACATTGGTACCCAGTTCTCTGGCATAGTAAAGATAGTTGACTGTCGGGGAAGGCCCCCAACTAAGGGCTGGGTAGCTCACGTGGCAGAGTACTGGTCCATGTACATGTACATGAAAAACCCAGGGCTTGGGCTCAAACTCAAAACGCAGTGGCTGTTGTTACGGCAGTCGTCCGTGTGGTTCCCTGACTTCACAGTGTTTGTCAGGATGTTTAGCTCTTGGAACCAGACTATCAGCTAATAGACTGGTTCAACCAGCCTGCAATGCTGACGAAATACAATCAAGTCGGGAACCACACGGACGACTGCCGTAACAACAGCCACTGCGAACTCAAAATCCCAGGCCCATCTGCCTTTGCTGCAATGATATATCATTATCATTTGTATTCTTTAGAATTTTTTTTTTATAATATAATTTCAATCAATAGGACATGTCATTTCTGTTGACCTACACTGTAAACACTAACAAAATCAAACACGGTTGTGGTATTTATATTTAAAAGGTGCGGTTAGTAGTACTACCGAAGCCCTCTGTTTGGGGATCATGTATTTTTAGCTTTTTGGGGGACAATTTCTGAAGGAAGACTTCAGGAAAGCATCAACAGTCACTCATGACATATTCAAAACTAGGGAGATGCATGGCTCACCCCCACTGCAGGTCATTTGCAATAAATAACTCCAGTCTTTTTCTCTCAAAAACGCTTGTCCAAATGCATGCATTGCAGAGTGATGTGCATTGCATCAGGTTTTTTGGAATATCTCGTTTGAAATTGTTGATACCGATCTTATATCACACCAATGGTATCAAAGTACTAATGGATACAAACAAACATGTCGCTGCTTATTGACTTCAAAGACCAACATGGAAAACTGAAAAAAAAATGTAGAGGGCTTAACGTTCCGACCCTAGCTGGACCCTTCTCAAAGGCAGGATTCCTTTTCTGCCTTAAAAAAGAAAGGTCCTGCTAGGATGGAAATATAATGTCGCTTTTTGTCAGCCTGTCAGGGCCTTTGCACTTTTTGAGATTTGAATTTTGACGGAACATTAGGCTATCTATACATGTACATTTTTGCATGTCAGTACAGTACAGTAAGACATTATACAGTCTGCACTCTGCAACAATTTTGTATCATGAAATGATGAATGCAATTTGTTAAATTGCATTGTTGTTAAGTTACAGTCATCTCAAAGTCTCCTAGTTTAAATTTGTGTTGCTTTCTGATTTCCATTTCCGTTTTACGTTGTTGTATGCATGAATGTGCATAATTAGCATTCTTAGTCTAGAATCACAACTAAAATATGTCTCCAACTCTTCATACACATACTGTACACGTACTGAAATAAGCTGCATCACTATGCACCTTGTAAATGCCTGTCTGCACTAATGATGCCAAACTTCCTGGTATGTCAGCTTAGGATTGATTAAGTTACAATGTACAGTCAATTGTACAGTGTAATGCTAATGCAGTAGTGATGCTTTTGCTATGTCATAACGCTTTACCTATTACCAGGTGGCTGGTGCACATACAGCACTGTACAAGAACTCGTCTACATGTATGTACTCGTCCAAGCCAGCCAGCCAGCCAGCTTAGGAAATGGGAGTGAAGCGGGACAGAAATGAGGCATCGTGTTTCCAATCCGGGCTGGCATCTTCTGTCGTTAATAATCGCGCGCTGCAATAAAGTCGGTCTGCCGTGCCCGGATTTGCCTGGCTGCTCCACTGAGCACCAAGGTTAATGGCTGCGAGGACGAGGAGCCTAGCATGGGGAGGCTACTGTACATGTTCATGTAACTTTGTAAGCCCACTATCCACAGGATGCTCTCAGTCTGTTTGAAGTGTCATGTGGTGACGATCATTCACATTGCACATTAAATGTGCAGTGTACTGTATTTTATCCCATAGTGCAACCAGTGTGCAGATAAGGGGACAAATTAATGTTCCCCAAGGGAGCGTGGCCTTGAACAGTAGGGTCTACATGTACATGTACACTGTACATATCATATGTACATCTGTCAAGCAATCCTTTCCATTTCCAAGTTCTTTTTCTGATGTGTTAACTGTTAAGGCACTACAACGTGAACGGATAATAATATGTTGTAGTTGTACATTAACTTACGGACCCACTGTACATACATCACTGTACAGTATGCCTACAATACATTGTGTACCACTCAAAGACTAGCCAGTTGGGAAGAGTGCATTTTCAGGCACTGTCTACTAGTGTCTAGTGACATACAATGTATACATGTACATGTGTAGTTGTGTATGTTTTGTACGGATTGAGTATATACGGATTACGGACCTGACATCTGCCTACATATGAAACTACCTGTACCAACCCAGTACACTACATGTACCGGTACATGTACTGTACCTTAACTGTACACTCTTGAAAACTACATGTACATATGTAAAAGGTCAACTAATTTTCGTTACTGGTAGGCCTTCCTGATATATATTTACCGAGGCTATGCCTGAACTCACTGTCATACATGTAATTATACAATGTGCAGTGTAGATGAACAGTGAATACATGTACATGTATACATCTGTACATGTACAGTGTACTGTAATTGTACACGTGTACATGTACTACACAGTACACATGTACTGTACATTATGTACATGTACATGTACTACACAGTACACATGTACATGTACATGTACATGTACATGTACATGTACATGTACATGTATACTACTGTACATGCAGATTAATTGTAATTAAGTTAAGTGTACATGTACATGCAGGCCTACATGTACATGTATGTCCTTGTGCATTTATTATTTAAATATAAATGCACATAATTTTTTTCAAGTTTATCAAACCGGTGTGGTTACACATTAGAGCCACTGTGGTTATCCCACACAATATGGCCATTGTTATACATGTATGGGCAATGTTGAATATCAGTCTTACTGCTCAACTGCTTCGTGTGTATACTCACATTAGCAGTGGTACAGTACATGTACATGTGTGCCAGTACACGCATACCTGTGTATGGTACTCTACCTCAAATGCTGTTCCACACAAGGCTAAACATTGTGATCTTTTTTCTTTAGCGCATGTAAACAACGCAGGGCAAGGTCAGTGAGGGTCCCTCACACTCACAGTGACAATTTTGTGGTCAGGAACTCCAGCATGAGTCAAAGATATTGATTTTATCCATGCCCCTTCTTAGAGCACAGAGTTCAGTACACTGTATGTACACTGTATATACAAACATGTACACAATACATGTACTACACATGAATTGCCATAGGCAAGTCAAGTGCCAGGTACTAGTCTTTCCATTTCCTGTTTAATTAGTGCACAATTTATTGTACATGAGTTAGTATACCTTAAAAGAAGTTAGTGGGCCTGACGTTTCGATCCTAGCAGGACCTTTCTCAAAGGCAGAGTACACTCTGCCTTTGAGAAAGGTCCTGCTAGGATCGAAACGTCAGGCCCACTAACTTTTAAGATTTGCATTTTGGTAATATTAGTCAGTAAGCAGTTTGAAACATTTTTGTATCACCTTGAGTTTTTATACATTAGAAAGTACATACATACATGTACATGTACTGCACGTACATGTACATGTACACGTGTAATTCACGGTTTGCACTGTGCTGAACCCTGCATTTGCACATGCATACACATGTAGTGTACATGTACATAAATCCGTAAACGTTAATTTGTATAAGGGTACTGTACATGAATAGGCCTACAACTGATGCATGAAGAACCAATTACATGTACATACATGTACAACTGGTTACTGGATTCTATTTTTCCCACAGAAGGCCTTGACAGAGGAAACAAAGGTTTTTTTGATACCAATGCTGTGTTTTGTGTGCGCGTTATTTGACTATTGTGGAGCTGTAGACCTACATGTGTACATGTAATGTAGGTACTGTATACGTGTACGTGTAAATAAACGTACATGTACATGTATACTGTACATGTACATTGTACACATGTACTGCACATGTACTGGTACACTGTACTGGTGTATACTGTACATGTGGATTCAGTGGACAGCACACATGTATATAGTTTACCTGTATACACTACAGTACAACATGTACATGTGTACATACTTATCTATTCTGCTGTACACATGTACATTATACACGTGTACACGTGTACAGCTACACATTAGTTGTACATGTACATTATTCAGCCAACCTTTGTACTGTAGTCTGTACATGTACACGTATTTATTTATTTATTTATTAACCACATCCAACAGCGGAAAGACTGGTAATAACAGGAATAGGATTTAACATATAATATTTCTGATCTATATTCAAATAAGTAGGCCCTAATCTAAAACAAGTACATGTACATGTACATACATAATACATGTAAATAAAAGCAAATTTCAAAAATCAGATACAAGAATAGATATAACATAATTATGTGCATCCGCAATCCACATAAAACAAAGGCCATAGGCCTAGTGAATCCAGTGTATTTTTTATGAAGCACCTCCTGTGAATTTTCATTCTGTATAGATCTGGAGACAACATGGATGGAAATACATGTAGGCCTACCCTTTTAGAACATTGTTTTCTCCCACATTGTTGCATACTGCGATAAATGCAAGTGAAACTGATTGTTGTTTTGCCGTTGAATGAAATGACTTTGTGAATCATATTCACCCTTCGGCACGCATCATCCCTCCTCCTCCCCTCCCCCCTCCCAGCATCCAATATTACCTCTCCCAATACTGCCTTGCCGCCAGGCTACAGCAACTGGGGTGTTTCCCTCATTTCTCATAATTAGTGCCCGCCCGTTGCCACAACACACACAGGCAGGCAGCCTTGATGGTGTGTGACTCATCGCCGCTGCACTGTTGTGACTCTGAGGCCTGAGACTGCGATAATCCACACGTGTACAAGTGCACCTATTGCGCTGTATACACCGGGGACTGACTGGAGTGGTGTGGTGAGCACTGAGCTGTGTGATGCGATCACACCAGTGCTGTTACATCTGTCTGGTCGCCAGCCAGTGGGCTGCATCAGGCTTCCCCCCCCCCCTGCCTGCAAATGAAGTGCCGATGACATGATTGTGATGGTCACACTAGGATGGGCTCCTCTCCATGCCACTTAATTACATGTATTACTATTACTCCATTCCTTATCAAGAAGTGCTGATAAATCAGTAGAGTGGACAGTGAATTGCTGACTCTTTGTATTTGTACATACGTGTTAAGTCTTGATTGGTTTCATGTGATTGTGATATCGACCCATCTGCGATACATGTTCTGCCAGTTCCCCCTCAAGTGATGCATGTTAACGTATACATGTAGGCATTCACCTACCCCATCAAGTGCATCAACTCCACAGCAACTGGTGGATGCAAACAGAAAATCAAAATGAAATAAATCTTAGAGATTTTCCCTTCTCTACCCATTTTCTTACCACAGTGCAAGAAACCTTGAAATGAATCCAATGTTACTACTACTAGTACAGCTGTAGTAGTAAGAAATCGGTGTCGTTGCTATACAGTAATACATGTACATGTACATGTATGTTCAGTGTACCAGCAATGCTTGTTGTGAAAACAGCATTTGGCAGGTGTTTTGTCTTAATTGTTTTTACATGTAACTCAATTGAATTATGAGCTATTGATCAAATTGCAAATGAGTCTGCTACATGTTGGATAAATACAGGTACTGTACATGTACATGTACGTACTTTATACAGGCCCTCTCCATTTTTGATTTTGTTTACTCAATTTTCTTTGAGAAAGGTCCTGCTAGGATCGAAACGTCTTAATAAATTAGTCCTGGGCCTGATGTTTTGATCCTATCAGGACCTGCTCATTACGCTTATTATTTTTTGAAATATTTATATCCAGTAGCATAAACAATAGACATGCCATGTATTCAAACAAATTTGGAAAAGCTTAAAACCGACTGGGAGTGATTCAAAGAGGTTTTGCCCTTATTCGACGTGGTAAACACTGAATGCTCAGTGCTTTGCCCGGTGCCTGATAAAAAAAATATTTCAGGCAGCTCGGGCGGAATTCGAACCAGCGACTCCCGAATTTCAGTACTGGATTTGAATAATGGATTATTCGAATCCACCACACAACCACATGACCTCAACCAGCTCGGTGGTTAAAACGTCCGTACTAAAATATGGGCAAAAGTAAGGGCAAAACAGCCTGTTTGAAATTGAATTACATTCTCCTCGACGCAAACATCATGTTATATGACTGGGAGTGGGAACAACAATTTTGCCAATATTTGCAAAGTAAAGTACATGTGGGTCATTCCACCAGGTTGGGTCACAAAGTGTGACATGGAAGTGAAAAATTCAAATTAGTTGAAAAGCAATTCTTTTGCACTTGTTATGTGTGTGACATCTCATAGTTTCATAATCTCATATGTTTTTGGTGTGTTGATATACAAAATAAAAATAAATTCTTCTAGAATCTGCAGTGCTCCACTAACAGTGCAGACGTAACGTGGACACCAAAGCCAATAAATCATTTTAATGCAAATAATACATAGGCATAGAATTTCATTAACAACTAATCATAAAATAATTGTATTTAAGAAGTAAAAATCAAAACAAAACTTTAGATTGACCTACGAATACAACCATCGACCGAGGAAAGAAAAAACTAAGACCATGTCAGTTCATTTCTTCTCAATATTTTCACATGCATGATGTTTATTTCCACAAAGTCTCATAGAACTCAAGTTAGCAAAGAAACAAACATTCCTTTGGTTTTAAATGCACAGATATACTTCAGAAAATCATAGTTTGGGAAAATATTAAAACTGGAATTACTCAATATTGAAATATGGTTTACTCATTAACTCCTGTGCAGACGTAACGTGGACACCGTGTCATGTTACATCAGCACAACATGTTTTTTTTCCTTTGATGGTTGGGAATTTTTGGCTTTAGATTTGGCTTTTGGCTTGCTTTTGGCTTTTACATCGGCCAGTGCTGTAGGTTTCGAGACCATTTTTCCCTGGTCTCGGTCTCGTTACCCTGTGGTCTCGGTCTTGGACCCTTCCGGTCTCGGATATTGTCTTGCTTCGAGACCGCCATTATTTACATGTGAACATGTGAAATTAATTTGTTATCTTTTTTTTCTAAGCTCCCGGTCTGTTGAAAACAAAAAACCCTTTATGGGAACTACACATAGGGCATTTTGCCCAGGGCTGATGAGTAGTTAATGACACTGTAAACTCCATGCATCAGAGGGTGGAAGGTTGGAAACATCACGCAAAACCAATACTCATATCATGCGGGGCCTCATTCTACATGTATGGTTCCACAAACTTCCCCGAACCAATACCATGGGTCCTGGTACTGTGTAGAATGCAATACACGTAAAATCACAAAATAATGAGAGCACATGCAATCTTACGTATGCATGTGGGACGTAAGGGAAAACCAATCAATGACTTTGTTGAAGAATTTTCCATCAAGGGGAATTAATTTAAATGAGTCACCTGTTTTGCCGTTTTGGTCTTAGGAAGTCTGTTATGTATAGATAGATATCCTAACATTCCAAACAAGAATGAGACTGTTTTGTTTTTTTCCCCTTCGATCTAACCTTGGAGTTGACTTATGACAAATGTTAAACAATAAAACTGTGTAAAATCACTCACATCGTACTGTTTCGTACAAATTAATTAATTTTCTTCACTTTTACTGTGTCATCCTTTCATTACACTCTCATCTCGGTTTCGACCTTTTGCAAGGTCTCGACTACAACACTGGAATCGGCTAATGTTTGGTTTTGCTGAACAGTTTGATTTTTAGGCTTTGTCACATTTGGACTTGCTGCCTTGATGCAGTCTTATCCTAAGTGAGGTTCTTGGATCTTGGCGTCATCCTCAATTTCCTTCAGGGCCTAATACAATAAAAAAAAAATGAGAAAAAAAAACACAGAAAAATACATAAGATACCCTGTTGAAAGGAAAGTGGAATATCTAATAATAGCAACCAGTTTTACATCTTTTTAAAATTGAAAGCCAGAGTTTGGAAAACATGTAAAAGCAATCCACTGCAGAATTCAAGAAAATGAATCCAGGCCTTCATTTTAATAAATACGAGGAGAGCTAAAAAATTGCTCTCCTTAATTCACTTTGTTGAATTAAGGAGAGCGGTTTTTTTTCTATGAAAAACGAAAGAAAAAACCCACTCAATTCCAACGACAAAGAAAGAAACCCATTATTATCACAATTCATGTTTTGTTTCGGTAGTAAAATAAATTGCACTTTTTTGTAGCGTGACCGTCTCGCTATTCAGTATTATACATGTGTACTCCCTGGAACTTGGAAGTTCCGATCAGGCTTGAGTAGCGCAGCGTACTCATATGCAGCCATGTGGCCGCTGTGCACGTGCACTGTGCAGTGTGCAAAGACGTGTTGTGTCATGTCACATTGCAGCGCGTAGGCTGGTTTCGGCCCTACTGGTCCTGTAGTGTCGCTATGGCTTTACGAGGCGGAAACCAAACCTAGACTTGCCAACCTGGTTAACGTCGCGAAGGGAAAACGCTACTTCCATCGTTCGTCTCCGAATGTTGTTTCTGCGTAATCTAATATTTATCCCTTCGTCATTAATGTTGAAAGTGGTATGAATAGAAAGAAGAGAATACAAGCTTCAATTTAAGGGTAAAATCGACAAATTTTGACGATGTTTACAGGGTGCGCTAGGAAGCCGAAAAACACGAGTTAGACTTTTTCTCCGCCATTTTAGCTCGATATGCCGCGGCAGCACGGAGCGATTTGGCAATTTTGAACTTCCGATATCTCAAGAAAGAAATGAAACATCCTTCTCAATTTTTCTACAATTCTAGAAAATACATTTCTCATGAGGTGTGCGTACTTCGGTTAAAATTAGTGTAATTAGATTAATATCTTACCTTTTCACGATCACTCTGAGGAATCTTCCTTGTCAACGTTTGCATTGCAGGCTGGTTGAACCAGTCTATTAGCTGATAGTCTGGTTCCAAGAGCTAAACATCCTGACAAATACTGTGAAGTCAGGGAGCCACACCTATTCAACGACGTTACGTGTGGACACTTGCACCTTTACATCGCCCCAGAAAAAAAATCACGAACGGAAAACCACTTCAGTGTCGCACGTGGTCTGTGAGGCACCCCCCCAAATATTTCTGTAGGCTGTTCCATTATAATATAGGGGTGGAACGTTCGCAATGTCATCCCGAATGCACCGACGTTACAACCATTGCGTTGGACAACCACTGTCGTTCCGTCGCTCATTTTCGAGGCACATTTTGTGGGCATGGAGCATTTTCCTGTTTTATATGGTTATATTGTCAAACAATGAATAACTAGATATAATAGAAGTAATACTAGCGTGTTTCGCATTTAAAGCTGAAAACTACAGCCTCCCTTTTCGACGTATCGTGCACATATTTTTGTGGACACCCCCTGTTACGTCGAATGGGTCAGTCTAACTTCGTTGTACATCACAAAATAAGGCTTTGGCTTGGAAATGTCCGCGTTGTTTGGGGGAAGATGAAGTCCCTCGAATAAATGAACAACCCCGTGGTAGTTTTCTGCAATGTTTTCAGTCCGATGTTCCTTGTCAGAAATGTCAGCTTAAAATGTCACAATTTTCACCTCCAAAAGTGCTGTGGACACAACAGCATTTTGCATCATAAAAATACGCGGACGCATCCGCGTGTGAAACAAGTGGATGGAATATGATAAGTTTGATGTTGCTTCATGTTTTAAGTTAATTCACTTTGAAGAAATAGTGTATAACGTTGTTTTTTTTCACCTTGAAATAATGACGGACAGAGTTTTCACGCGCAACCCAACCTGGTGGAATGACCCATGTACATGTATATGAACACAGGCAGGTACATGTACATGTACACAAGTATCAACATACACAATTACACATGTGCTCAAGCAACACACTTGTCAAACTTAATCCTCTTAGCAATGTGCTCAGACTTGGAAGAAGTTGTATTGGTATACAAGTCCTACAGTACATGCATCACTATCTACATGTACATGTACATGTACATGCACATGTAGTATTAGTACATGTACATGTACCTGTACTTAGTGGTTGGCAGGCAGCAGCTTCACACTGCAATTCAGGAAGTAGATTAGGGAGAAAGATTTCCTGTATTCCAAACCAGGAAGTTCCTCCTCAATCATCTTGCAGGATGCCAACAAGAACACTTGATAGATCATAGAGATACATGTACTGTACTGTAATTGGATACGTGTACCCTGTACGTGTACATGTAAAGTAAATCATACATGACATGTAAAGTTGTAAACAAGTATCTGCAGTTGCTCATACACATTGTACACATTGTACACACTGTACATGTACATGTATGAAATGTACAGTACTGTACATGTACTGTACATTTCAGCATGATTTCAGACTTCAGAGTGCTCTTCCAACAAAAGATACAAATGTAATGGAAATTTGTCAGTGTTAATCAATGTCGGCTGTAAAATCCACACAAGAAGTCTACTTGGTACATGCACATGTACATGTGTACATGTACATGTATAAACAGACTAGTAGTAGTACTACAGTATTCTTTATGCACTATCCACTCATGGCAGTATACAGTTACTGTACATGTACATAATACATCTGCATGTACATGTACATGACATGTACAGTTACAGACTTACAGTACACATGTACATGTACATGTACTACTACATATGTACATAAATTATATATACGTATACATCATCACTGTGTAAAGTTCAAGGACTGTGCTACATTTATCTGTTTATCACTTCATATTGGCTGATGTGCTTTTTTATGTGGGACTCTCACCCTTAAGATTATGTGCAGTTGGTGTTGACAAATTGCCATTATACTTTTTAGTTTTTATAGAGATCTGAGCAAATATCATTGCTCATTGTTGGCTGAGTGATAGCCATTGTATATGTACAGTACATGTACACATGTATTGTCTGTATGCTTGCTACACAATGTACATGTACTACTGTACATGTACATAATGTACATGTACATGTACGTACATGTAATATACGTATACATGTACACTGTACATTGTGTACATATGTACAATATTAGTATCCATGCTACAAATGTGTACATGACGTGTACGTGTACACGTAGTCACAGCATTCTAATTTCTATGGTGAGAATTCTTGCATGTGTGGTGGCAGAGCTGACTGCACAGTGTATAGGGCCTACAGTACATGTACATGTACAAATGAAGGCCTACATGTACATGTACATGTACATGCAGGACGCACTACATGTATGCACTAATGCAGGTACACATGTACAATGTACCAGTACATGTACATGTACATTGTGTACATGTACATGTACATGTACCATACACATGCACCTGTACACAAATGTACATGTACATGTACACACACACATGTACATGTGTATGTGTACATGTATGTACAGTGTACAGTGCACATGTATGGTAGGCCTACAGTAGGACAATATGCATATTACCTTACATAACGTGTACAGGTATAATGTGTCTGCATGAGAAAGCAGGAGTAGCAGATTTGAAACTTTCCAATGTAAATCCTACCCTAGTCGACACGCACATGTACATGTATAGTACAGTATACTACTGTAATGTACATGTACAGTACACATGTACATATGTACATGTATGTTGTACATGCAGTGTGTATGGCCCCTATCCCCACCCCCAGAAATTCCCAGGCAATCCAGGAGGGATGTACCCCTTCTACAAATGTAAATTAGTACTGTGTAACACATCCAACCAGGCATCAATAAACAAGACATTCCTGGCCAATGCCTTACAACTTGGATTCCCCCCATCCATCCATCCAACACTCCTTGGCTATGACTGGGAGCTCAGATATCAAATAGGTTTTTTTTTTAATGCTGATAGGCAATGGAGGAGCCCCAGGAGCAGTGGTCACTGCACACCAGCTCAGCTATGTGGAGAATGTGCTGAAGATAGCCTGAATTGTCTTGAGATGAGAGTCTTGATCAAGCTCCATTGGTCTCCTGGGCTCAGTAGTAATTCCAAAGCAATTTGCACAGTGCATGCTGTCATTTGAGTGTTTGTGTGCATGAAGCACAGAAGTACATGTACATGTATAGATAGGTCTCTTGGTTAATGGCTATTGGAATACATACTGTACATGTACATGTACCTGAAGAAATGAAGAAAATTGAAGTGGTCAGCAAAAATTGAGAAATGATTATTACCACATGTGCATACAACTAGTGTACATGTATATGTGATGTACATCTGTGTGTACATGTGTACAAATGTACATGTACACTGTAAATGTACGGTACATGTATGTACGTACATTACATGTACATGTACTGTAGACCTACATTCAATTGTACTTACAGTTACATGTACAACAAACATACATTGTACAGTTGTACTTACTAATGTACATGTACATCATGTACATGTATAGTGGGCCTGATGTTTCGATCCTAGCAGGACCTTTCTCAAACAAAATCTCCAAATATTTGAGATTTGCATTTTGGAAATTTTTGTCAGTAAGCAGTTTGCAACATTTTTGTATATCAACAAACATGTACACGTACAAGTATACATGTATAGTGTATAAAATAATACACAAGTCATGTAGGCCTACAGGTATGGTATTCATTGTACAGTGTTCATGTACATGCACAATTACATGTACAATGGTAGTTCACCTTTCCATTTTATGCCTATGGCAATACTTGTCTCAATTTGTTATTTCTAATTATTCTCCCATTCCAATCATTTCCTTCCTGGGAGTGGGCGTACATGTACATGTACATGTGTACTCCTGTCTGTGGGCCATTATTGATGATCACTGCTCACACTGTTTTAATGGAGTGATGCAGTGGGTGAAATTCCCTCAGGGCCTAATTTAATAGCAAGTGACAGCTTTATAATTGGCCCGTCTTTCCGAATTGCTTTTCGTTTTCTTCAATTCAATTTCAACGTCCAGACTCCAGTCCTTCTCAATGGTTTGCATGTTACGAAGACCACTCATCATGGTACATGTACATGTACAGGTACACATGTACTTCTACATGTACATGTACATGTAGAAGTACATGTACAGTATGTACATGTACAGTGTACCTTTGCACCTACTGTACATGTACATGTAGGCTACACTGAATATGTACATGTACAGACAAGTGTCACTGTACTGTAATCCAAGCAGAGAATTAAACTGGCCAATGAGTCCCTCCATCTATCACAGATCTCCCCATCACACTTAGATCCTCAGTACACTGTGCTCACGGCTCAGTGTGCTTCCCATCAATGGATTGCCCAGTCTTTAGTTTAGATATCTAATTAAGCTCTGTTCAGACAACAGCCATGTGCAACTGAACTGTCAGCGCTCCCCATCCCCAGAAAATCACCCAGTGACACATCCATTGTACAAATAATCCAGGGTGTGGCCACCTGCACAGTGGGCTAGACCACAGTGGCTGCTGAGCACATAAATCTGGCTTTGCTGAGGGATTTAGCACTGAACACAAGGCCTCTTTTGTTTACTTGCCCACCAGGCTAGTGCCGTAGTGGTGTAGGGTCAATGGCCTGGGGGCTCCCCTTCCCCAGAATTTAATCAATAACCTAAAATCACTGGAGTTGTGGCGATGCTTAGGGTCCGCTTCCATGATCTAGGGTGTATGAGGGATGTGATCATTTTCAGAGTCTGATACACAGCTTTGCAGTTATCTAGAGCTATCATTTGGGCCTAACTTTTGGATCCTCTCAAAAAGGAAATATCCTGCTATCCTGCTGTCTTCCCCTCTCCCTCTCCCTCTCCCTCTCCCTCTCCCTCTCCCCCTCCCCCTCCCCCCCCCTCTCTCTCTCCCTCCCTCCCTCTCTCTCTCTCTCTCTCTCTCTCTCTCTCCCTCTCTCTCCCCCCTCTCTCTCTCTCTCTCTCTCTCTGGCTCCATTAATCTGCTGCACCCCACTTGGGCTCTTACAGATTCCCTTCTGGGCAGTAATGCCCAGAGTTGTTCCTCAATATTGGATCCGTTCCTTCCCCTGAGCCGGGAGTCCTGTCATACCGGGGCCAGCGTTCCTAATCCCCACAATGGAGTGAGGGATAAGGGCACCTCAAGCGGGGTCAAAGCGCCGATGACAGGTGGCTGGAATTTGCCGGGGGGGGGGGGGGGGGTGGTGGGATTACTCGATATACAGTAAGAAAAAGAGAGAGGGGCAATTGGAATCATTGCCAAGGTCCAGACTCCATGGTACCATGGGAAATGACTCTGATGTTGTCGCAACCTGTTCACTTTTTGCTCATGCAAATAAAGCAATGTATGTACTGTACACGTATGTACATGTACCGTATGTACACACTGTAAGCTAATGTACGTACATGTAGCTTAGTAGTAGTAGTAGTAGTACTACTACTACTAGCCACAGGAGGTGTACCCATGTACATTTAGGCCGGTACAACTGTGCATGTAAAGGAACCTGTACCAAATAAATGCGATTATTTTGATTGCGATATGATTATGAATGAATGGTGATTCAAAGTTTCAAACTCCACTTCTCCCCACCACCCCCCCCCCATTTTTCGTTGATTGTGGTACGCAGTTGCAGTAAAATGGTGGGTGTGTCCTTGAGGGTGGCCCATGCAGGGATACGTATAAATGTACATAGTACATGTATATGTACATGTACATGAACGAATACAGCTCTTCCTATCACTGTGTTAGTCAGACTCGCAAGCAGTACATGTACCTTGTGGGATTTGTTTTTTAAACCCTGTTCGATTCAGTGGAGCGTTCCCAACTTCCCACATGCACCGCATCACAAATAAATGTCATTTTGCCAAAGTCTCACCAATACTCCAGTAGTGAAGTACAGTACCAATCAGGATCGGAATCCCAAGTGCTAATAATCGCTATCAAAACAATCATGTTTATTTATTGGGACAGTGGAAAGTGGAAAACAACCTACAGTAGTAAAAAAAAAAACTCCCACATCAAATAAGTCTTGGGTTTTGGATCTAGGCTTGGGTCGGCATTTCAATCCAGATTTGGCTGCTTGAGAGGCAAATTCATTGCAAACAGTCATTGAGTGACTCCAGGAATCATGGCCCTGCAGTGGCCATCAAAGCCTCAGACCTGACATCATTATTTACATGTATCCAGGTACCTCCAGGCCCCACCCTTATAATGAAGGTAAATCCACCAGTTTTTATCCTCTCTCTCTTCTCTGGAGAGCTGTTGATGCTGTTTGAAAAACTGCATACCAGTGCCTAAAGTAGTAATCAATTTCAATTTTGGACTGGTCATGTTAAAGGTGGTCCCCTCCCCCATAAGGTAGCCACTTTGGTGCATTGGTTATTTATTTTAAGGGCCAATTTGACCAAACATAGCCAAAGTTTTACGACCAAATTGACCAAAACAGACTGCAGTGGCAGTAAACAACTGCACTGTGACAGGAGCAAGGCTTGGGATAGGCTGGGCTGTCATTTATTGGAATAGTCAGCAGTGGGCTTGTAAATGACCAATGCCTGGAATAAGACCACATGTACATGTACATGTACATGTACATGTATTCATGTACCGGTACATGTACATGTACTAGTACTACATGTACATGTACATGTATTACTGTACATGTACGACATACATACACATACACATGTATCACATGTGTACATGTATACAGTACATGTACAATGTACAGTATGTAACAGTACGACATGTACCAGTTGTACTGTGCAATGTGCAGTACACTGTATGTGCACTTACATGTACAATACAGTACTTTTACTACACTGAACATCATATAGGCCTAATGTGTAGGCCTTCTACATGTAATTCCAGGGCATCTGAATTATATGACCTACCGGTATGTGTACTTGGCCCTACTTGGGCTCCATGAAATTTGAATGTGCTGGTCATTTTACCCAGTAGGTCCTACATGTCTCTGGCAACAGGTCACCCTCAAGGACTCACCCACATCATTTGAGCACATGTGGTACACTGGTACAGGTGTACAGGTACAGGTATACATGTTGGTGCTTGCAATTTTGTTGCGATGGCCTGTGTGAATTCAACCCCCCCCCCCAAAAAAAAAAAAAGTTTTTTGCATTGCGATCCAAATAGGTATTTTGGGGGAGACAGTTGAAATGTGCCTTATGCCAACCACACCTACATGTACTTGTACATTGTACATGTAACACTCCCTTGCGAGATGGCTGTCAAAGCATGAGTGTGCAGGCAGGCATTTGGGGATATGATAAATAAACTAATTTTGTTCCTCATTGAAAGTGAAAGTGCAACATTTACCTAGGTACAGTAAACTGTAGCTTGTAATTGAGAAGAAAAGAATGCTGACAGTGTTAACAGATTTAAAGCTTTCTTCACATGTGTTTGTTACAGTCTTACACTGGTCACTGTATCACTATTTTGGAGATCAATAATACTAGTAGTACAATGTACATGTATAGCCTACATGTACATGTACATGTACATGCATTTTGTATTGTGTAGCTCATACACATGTGTGTGGTTGTAATTGTATACTGCATGTAATACAAGTGTACATGTATACATATAATGTGCAATATGCACATTGGATGTCACATTCATTCATTCATTCATTCCCCATCCGATTCTAGTGGCCATCTCAATTCACATGTTCCTATTTCGTGCTTCACTGCCTTCGTCAAAACCCAGGGTGTTTTCCCCCCATTGGGCCGCATTGGGGGAGGAAGGACCCTCCTGTTTTTGCGCCTCGTAAATGTTTGTTCGGTGTTACACTGTCCACCAATCTGCCCCTCCATCAGGAACTGGGCAAGGGGGGTTGGGGCTACACCAGTGTACTGCACATGACAGTACCGGGTACCTCTGTCACTGTCAGTGGAGGAGAGCTTAGTCTATCTAGAATTGATGGCAGTTGAAAAAAGTCCTGCAGTGCGGAGGCTATCAATTACTCAGAGAATGAGAGAGACAGAGGGTGAGAGAGACAGAGGGTGACTGAGAGAGGGGGTGATTCCTGTGTCACTTGAGGGATGGCCATTCCCCAGCTCACTGTCAAAAGCGCTTAGTGGGACCATGGAGCTATGGTGGGACTAGGCTGAGATACATGTATCACATGACCTGTTAACTTGGCAATGAGTGGATGGTACCAGTAGTCCGGTACATTGTATGGTTCTCTACCTATCCAGTGTGCATCATTTTGAGTTTATCCTGTACACTCAGTACAGTATACATGTACATGTATATCAGAATACATGTAGGCCCGAAATGTGCCAGAGGTGTGTGGCATCTGATCTCTTCAATCTGTTGATCACGCTTTATTGATTCACAATTCCACCTGGCACTTCGGGGGACTGAACTTTTAGGATTGAGGCAATTACCGTAGTAGTACTGCTGTTGAAGCCTGGATGTATTGTACATGTACACGTGTACATGTACATGTACGTGTACATGTACATGTATCTACGTGTACATGTATACTGGTAGATTAGACAGAAAGGCAAAGGATGATGGTTTTCAAACTTGTTTCTTTGGCAGACTTGAAGTCCCGTACACATGTACAGTACAGTACACAAATACACACACATGATCATCAGTCGTCTGTAGAGTGAAGACCAAGTGAAAGGTCCTTCCTCTGCTGCTGTGTAGTCCACTGTATGAGTCCAGAATAACATCTTGATGGGCAGCTACACTGTACACAGACAGCAAATTGCAATTGTCTGTTGCATTCCTGCACAACAGGGTGTACAAATGTACACTGTACATTAAAACTGTGAGATGGCCCACCTCATGCGTTTGATAGGCTGCCTCAGGTATTTGTCTCCAAAAGTTGCCACCTCAGACAGGGGTCAAAAGCATGCTTGAAAAAATGTACTGGTACACAAAGACATGTACTTGTTTTAGCGTGTGTACTAATGGCTGTTGAGGCTGTCTACTTGCCCATAACTGTACGTTTGTTACATACAGTACATGTACATGTGCACATTATATACCGGTACTGTAATAGTGATTTAGACTCAATTCCCTTTCCAATCATTCTGTGACCCATGGAACTTCAACCAAGCAACTCCACAATACAAAGTGTGCTGTAATTTATTATTTAATTAATTTATTGAGGAAATTATTGGTTGCCAGTTGCCACCTCAGACAATATTCTTGGGGAAATCATGTTGCCGATATGGTATATGTACATGTACATGTGTCATGTAGTACATGTACATGTGCACTGACTGTCTGTAGGCTGTACTGTACAGATCACATACATCATGTGTACCTGTACACGTATAGTACATGTACATGTACATATGTACAATACATGTATGTACACATGTATAATGAGAGAATGCATAGTGTGCTGTATGCCTATCCAGTACATTGTACAATTGTACATTATACATGTACAAATGTACCTAGCAGTAGCATGTCGTGTAGAATGCTTACGTGCCAATGATATTCCCCTTTGGTATTGGAATTTGGAGCACCACTGCTTCCCCAGGCCTTCCTTGCTCCTCCCCTCCTGTCCCCCCTACTGTCCCTTACACATTTACCTTCCGCTGTCATGGATCAGGGCAACATCTCTCCACACATGTTAATTTTGGTTCCGTTCATGTCATTCAGACAGTCCCACAAATCCTTCCATGTGAACGCTGAACAGCTGTTCGTAACCTTTGTCTCTGAATTCAGGAAGTAACGGCATTGTCTTGTAATGTAAGGGTTCTCCCGGTAATACTAGTAATAGCAGCGTGCTAAACCTTTATATTCATAGTAAGGGCTGCCTATGCCTGATCATGATGTTCCGATCCTACATTACACTCTGTACTGTATCACCTCTCTCGAGTCCAAGGCAGCACTTGTCTCTCAAAGGCATTCTACATGTACCTGTACATGTACCTTTGAGAAAAGTACTACATGTACATGTAGTTAGAAACACCTTCTGCCTGTCCTACTGTACAGTACATAATGTACATGTACATGTACCATTACCAGTCAGATTTTCTTTGCCACTCAAAAATTGTTTAAATTTTTTTATAACTTGACAGTCCAATTTCCTTTACTCTGTTAAAATTTACAACAAGTTTATACAAAATGTTATACACTAGTAGCCCTATGTAAAGCTTGTGGAATTTGGTACTGAACAAATAACACTGCATATAATGGTTCAATGCTTCTGCAGCCTTGGCTGAAGCCACCCCAAGAGACTAGTGGACTATTTTGGGAAGGCTACCACCAAGGGGCTGGGTAGCTCAGATGGTAATACTCAATAGTGCTGTACTGGTATGCAAATTCAGAGGTCAATTTTTTGGGGGCCATTTTGCGAAATTGTTCAGAAGTTCCCAATTGATAAGTTTTTTCCTTTATTTGCTACCACTGAAGGAATCTGATATAAAAAAATAATAATTGCAAACTGCTTAGTGACTAAAATTACCAAAATGCAAATCTCAAAATTTAGTGGGCCTGACATTTTGATCCTAGCAGGACCGAGAAAAGGTCCTACTACTAGGATTGAAACGTCAGGCCCACTGAAGGAATCGGTTAAAAAAATAAGATTACATGTATGTTGCCAACAATTGACGAAAAATTTTCCCTGGTCTGTCTTTGAGAAAGATCCATGCTTGCAACAAAATGTCCTGCCCTGTTTTTTGTTTTGTTTAATATCTGTCGTCATCGAAATTGCGGACTATGACACTGACCCATTTTGCTTATCCTCATCCAGTTTAGTGATGAACTTTTAAAAACTTGCCCCACTTTTCCTTTTTAAAAATATATAAATATATTGTAAATTATTTATAGATTTTTTTTTCAAATTGGTTATTTTGGGAAATTCCTCTGGCCCCTAGTTTTGGCCCGTGCTATAGAAGAAGTCCAGAGTGTTATTTTAAACAATAGCACCCAGAAGACCATGGACAAACCTATTATTTTTTTTTGGTATCCCGGAGCCAGAAGTACAGAGACTCTGTGCGGGTTTTCTGATAGTGGGGGCTAGGGGGCTCCTCGCTTCAGCTCCCCAAACATGTGTTTTGATTTTATTGGGATGATTGTCTTTGCGGTCGGGCGATGAGTGCTGACATGACCCCTTCCCCCTGCACCAATGCGGAATGCCCGACACCAGGGAAGGAAGGGAGAGGGAGGAAGGGGGGGGGGGATTGTTGGTGGTGGCTGTAACCTGGCTCCCTGCAAGTACATTTAGTTGGGCCTGTCACTTCAGCCGGCGTGTCCATGCAGTTGCTGTGTGGTGTTGGTGGCTGGCCACAGCACGGTACTGTACATGTGTACATGTTCAGCACCTCCCGGTCTCACGCCTACCATATGAACAGTGCAGGAGTTTGCTCGTTCACAACACTGTCAGACTACTGGTTTGAGGAAGACCCGGAGCTGTTTTCCCTTTGGTTGTTGTCCGTCCATTGTGTCTTGGCTTGTGCTTGCCGTACACTGTACCTGGGGGCCCATGCAGAAAGGCTGTAGTGACTTCTCTTCAACCAGGTTTGTTTATTGTCATTTCTCGGTATGCTGTCAGGTCCCTGGTATTGTTGTGCTCTTTCGCTCAAATGTTGCTGCAATGCCAGAAATATGGGAGGCTTGTTTCCGAAGGTCGCATACCTTGTAGCAGTCAAGCCACTGTGGATACACGTACTCTATGGGTGCATGCGCGTATTCAAGTCAGCTACCGTACTAATACTGTAAATAGTCATTGAACTGTGCATGGGTACTCCTGCATTGTTTGTGATTGAATCTGATTCAAGCCCTTGTGCACATGGGTTATTGTGGCTAGATTCTTAGACATTATGGTTGGTGACTTTTCCCGCATGCTGCACATGTACAGGGCCCAGTTCTAATCCTTAGAGAGGTGCCCCAGTCTCTGGTGCATTGATCCACTCAGAATATTTTCCCTCAAAGCTGAACTTGGCTAGATCATTCAGACTTTACAGTGTCTGTGTATAATGTATATTATCATGTACAGTACATGTACATTACAGTACAGTACAGTACTGGTACACATGTACATGTATGGTACATGTACCAGTACATGTACTTGCAGTGTGTCCTGGTTTCCCTTTCAGCCCATTAGGGAGAGTAGACCTCTCCCTACAGGGGTCCCCACCATTTGGCAGAAAGCTGAGATCTACAGTATGTTATCAGCACCCAAACTGGCCAGGGAAGCTTTGCCAGGAAACAGAAACCATGCAGTGCATAGGCTTATATATTACAATTTACATGTAGGTGGGTTCCCACTAGAACGAAACAGCGCGATTCGCTTTTCAATGTTATTTCGTGTATGGACGCAGATCTGGCTCACCAATAAGCAGTGTTTCCAATCGCGATCCGAATTGCAGTTTCTTCTTGTGATTTTTGTGCGGACGCTATCGAAGAGAGAACATTTAAAAGTTACATCCGACAATTCCTTGGATCTTAAAAATCACCTGAAAATATTACCGGTACATGCACTGGTATTCAGATAATAATTGTTCGCTGTTTTATTTCAAACAAAAGTACATGTACAAAGGAAGGGAGCTGTTTTTTTGTATGCAATGTAAGTTGTAACTGTAAGTTGTAACTACTGCTACATGTACACTGTATGTACTGCTACACATGTACATGTACATGTACATTACATGTACATGTACATGTACATTCTACAAATGCATTGTACATGTAAGTACATGTACATGAGCTAATGAAGTGTCTAGACATTAACAGGACACACTTGAAGGCAGCCAATGAATCTGTTGTTGGACACTGCGTCCCCGCACAAGATTAATGGGTGGGCACTGGGCACAGGCTCCCAGAACATCAAAGCCTGAAAGTGAAATGTAAGATCAGGCACATGAACTTTTTACTGCCAGTCTGCTGGTGGCTGGTGAGTGGTGGACTGGTGGCGGTATGGTAACCACTGCAATGAGTTCGCAGCCCTGTCTGGCTGGGTGAAGATTAATGACCGTAGGCTGTTGTTATTCTTTCATGTTTGTCCTGCCAGGCGAGTGTGACATGAAAGGGGTGGTGAGGTTTCCCACTTCTTCCCTTTGGCTTTGCTCGGTCTGAAGTTCTCCTAGTTCCGTACTCCGGCTCTAAAGCTTTGTCTCTGTCAGCTGCCAAAAAAACCTGACGTTTCAGAACCCCCATGGCATTTTTTTCCCTGTCAGACAAAGATGGATCAAGACTGAGTCATGCGACTTGTACACTCCTTTCAGCACTCCTGGCATTCCTGAGCATTGTTTTGACTTTTGACACATCTGTTTGTGTTTACAGATGTCTGAAATGAAAACTCTTTACTCATGACTGGTTCTCTCGGTCCATGCATTGTATTATGGAGTACACTTAGGCCTAGGTACACTGTACATGTACATCTACATGTACATGGTACATTACTAGCATGTATGTCAACATGTACGGTATGCAGACCTATACTAACATGTACATAGTACATGTACATGTGTATATTTCCAGCTTTACACATTGGAACAGTACATTTAGCAGCCTCCTGATGAAGATCAGAGCACACACCATCAGAAATGTTGAGGTACACTGTACATGTACCGGTACACATACATGTACAGTGTACATGTACAGTATGTACACACATGTACAGTGCAGCTCAGACAGAGTGAGAGCCATACTCGTTGAAAGAGATGACCTGCATGGTGTCACATGTCCACAAACTTTCCACCATATACTACTAATAGCCTACCGGTACTACATGTGCCATGATGTGTGAACATGAACTACTGTACAGTGTACCTGTACATGCACACCCACATACATTGTACTGTACGAGTGTACGGCATGTATCCAGTGTACATGTACATGTACAGTACATGTACAGGTTAGTTGAACCTGTACTGTGCATAGTCTCAATGCAATGTCTGGAAAGCATCAAGGAACCAGGACACCTCTCTCTCTCCCTCTCCCTGTACTCCCTCCAGTGACCCTGATTGTTTACCCATGGGGTAGAACTAAAAAATGTACAGTACATCATGTAGTGTACTACTACTGTACATGTACATGTTTATACATGTACAGTCTGTACAGGTACTACCTACCAGTACTGTACATGTACATGTACATGTACTTGTAGGTTCTGGTGCTCAGTGGACCCTGCCAGTTCACAGCTTCAAGTTCAAACACTGGTTTATATTGCAGTAAGTCTCAAGTCACTGAAAGTTTGTCGCCCCCACATCCGCATACCCACAACCCTGCCCAGACCCCAGCTGCCCCCCCCCCACCAGTCCAACCCCCTTCCTTGGGTTTCCATGGTGATGTGCTGTGGTTGGATTGCTGGAAGTCGCCACTGGTGAAATGTTGCTTGAACAGTTGTGGTTGGAGCAGCAGTGATGAATAATGCTTTCAGAATGTGTGGTACTGTTTTATGTAGATATTCATGTACACAAATCTACATGTGTACATGTATGTACAGTACAGTAGGAACTACTTTACTTTCAGTTTCATTTGTGTAAAATGTACATGAATATTTTCTTACACCTGCAGTCAATTTGAATTTGCAATTACAAAAATATATTCTGTCGATTGATGTTATCAATGCACATGACATGTATAAATTACATATACAGTGTACATGTACACACTGTACAGTATACGAGATTTGTTTTGTATTCTGATTGATACTGTATTGTGTATAGTACCCAACTGTTTTTTGTTGATTGTGATTTGGTGCAGAGCTGAAACTTTTACATGTTCATGTACAGCCCCAAATTACATGTACGTGTAAGAGCATACATGTACATGTACTGTAGTCATGTACATGTACTTTTCCATATCCTTTCACCAGACTTGCTAATGATGAAGTTGAATGGATGAAGTTGAATGGAGAAAATTTAGTACTGTAAAAGTGCTGATTTCTTGTTCACCTGCAAGAGAGTACATGTACATGAACATGTTATCATACATGTGCAATTCACTGTGTAACCCAGCCATAGAATGTTGTTACGGCTTTGTGAACTGCATACAGGCAAATACAGATCTGCACTCTATTCTGGCATGCCCATGATGTACATGTACATATGTATACATTATGTACGTGTAGTGTAGCATTCCATCCAAGCTTCTGAGATTCCAAGACCTTCTACCATACCCCTTTATGCCCAGCAGTCCTGTGATCAAAGTACTCCCTGCTATTTTGTAGCACCTGTGATGAACTGTCTCTTTTTCCTGTTTGTAGTCTGGAAGACTGATGGGGGTTGGGAATGGGGTTAGCGCTGTCTGGGGCTTGGATAACAGCATCTCAGATGTTGAAGATATAGAAGAAAGAGAGCTGACAAGAGCTATGCATCTGAGCTGTGTGTAGATTGATGTCTGCATTCCTTGAGCCTTAGAATGAGCTCCAACAGGAATAACAACTTGCACTCCATCACTGCTGCTGTACAACCTGTATGTGTTGATCAGGCACTGGCACTGTTGGGAGTGTGACCTCAGTGGGTTCCATCCAACTTAGTGGTGGTGGTGCTTCGGTGCACTCAGTCACTTGCTCAGCCTGGAAACAAGTCGATTGACTGCTTTCTTCTCCCGTCTGTTCTCTTTCCCAGCATGATGACTACTGGGTGCGGATACGGAGCTTGAAGAGTGAGGGAGAAGAGGCCATTCTTGACATTGATGACCTGATGTGTGATGTGGCGGATGACAGAGAAAAGGTATGGTATGCTCCGTGTAAGAACCCTACATGTACAACATGTACAGTACTCCATTTCCAGTGTGCTGTTTGATTGTATTGCACCTACTGTCCATGTACACATGTACACGTGTACATGTATGTGCTGGAAAGGGTTGTAGGCCTATTGGTTCAATTGTATCCTGTTTCAGGTTTTGTATCCTGTAATGTATGATACTGTGTGTCATTTGGTTCCTGTTTAAGTGTTAAAGTGTGGAGCTTGGTTCCTGTTAAAGGGGTATGGGGTTTGAGGGGTAATGTACAGTACATGTAGGCCTACATGTAAATGTGTGGGGTTTGGTTCCTGTATGAGGGGCACTGTATGGGGTTTGGTTCCTGTATGAAGGGTACTGTGTGGGGTTTGGTTCCTGTATGAAAGGCACTGTATGGGGTTTGGTTCCTGTATGAGGGGCACTGTATGGGGTTTGATTCCTGTATGAGGGGCACTGTATGGGGTTTGGTTCCTGTATGAGGGGCACTGTATGGGGTTTGGTTCCTGTATGAGGGGCACTGTATGGGGTTTGGTTCCTGTATGAGGGGCACTGTATGGGGTTTGGTTCCTGTATGAGGGGCACTGTATGGGGTTTGGTTCCTGTATGAGAGGCTCTGTAGTGCATGGGGTTTGGTTCCTGTATGGGGGTATTGTATGGGGTATGGTTCCTGTATGGGGTTACATGTATTTTGCAAGTTATGGGTTTGGTTCCTGTATGAGGGGTACTACAAAAGGGTATTTGAAAGACATTAAGACACCCCTTCTTACTAAATCCTTGGACGGGATGTGTAGGCCTATGATTTTAGATTAAGCACTGCCAAACCAGGGGAGTGGAACCTCCTCCCCCGCCCACAGAAATGGTTTCCATTCCTGGGCTTTGCCCCAACGCAGGGGCTCGAACTTTAATCAGACAGAAATCTCCCTCGAAGCTCAAGTACCGTAATCCCGATGTGTGGAGGAAATACAAATCCATGTTCCTGGCCATCCATCGCTCTACACACACACACCCACGCACGGGTTAAGATTAACCCCCCCAGAACAACAGGGGATTCCCGCTTAAATCCTGGCAATTACTTCTCATCTGTCAATGAGAAACTGTACACGATGCAACTCCTCCTCCCCGGACATCGACAAACGGAATTCCAGGCAATCTCCCAAATTTTCGGCAGATTGTTCAATTGGCTCTCGTCCCCTGTCCCGCTGCTCCCCAAGCGCAAAGAGGCAAGCCTGAGGCTGACCGGGCTCATCTGGGCGGTACCGGGCGGCAGGAACGCTCCCTAGTGTGGCTTGCATTGAGTGAGCCCTTACAGAGACAGAGCATTCCTGCAGATCTTGCAGCGTTCGTACAATGTACTCATTTTTGCGGCGTGGGGCAGAACGTGGGAGTGATTACTCGACCCAATTGCCAGTTGAGGATTAATTGGCTAGTGAGAATGTGGGTCAGGACCTCATCATGGGAGTCGGCCCCCCCTGCACAGCACAGTCCCTCCTCCTGGTCAGGGGTTGAAGGCCTGGGGGAGGGGTGGGGTGGTGGGTGCCCTGAGCTGTCCTTTCTCTGTGTATAGAAATCTGCAATTGGCCTGTGTACCACCGCCCTACTGCAGTGATGAGTTACATTGATGTGGTTTCCAGAGCTTCACAATTCACATCTGTTACATGCCTGTGTGTACATGGACGTTCAGTACGCACAATGTACATGTACATGTACATGTATACATGTACATGAATCCCTATACAGTACACTGAGTACAGTTACAGTATACAGAATTACAGTACACAGTACATGTACCTGGCGATCTGCCCACTGCCTGTCCACTTGCTTCTGTGGTGACTGGTAAGGTACATGTACAGTACATACTGTATACATGTACAGTATGTATACATGAAAATACATGTACATGTACTGTTTCTACAGTACATACATTGTACATAATATCGTATTATTACATGTACAGTATATTTACAGGTGTAAGTTGTTCATGTACAGGTGTAAGTTGTACATGTACATTGTACATGTATATTGTATAACATTCATTTTATATTTTTGGTGTTACTTCATACTTGAATCAAGTGTCATTTTTGTTTCATCTTCAAAACATGACTTAAATTCTGATCAAAACTGAAATAAAGGATCTGATGATGAGCCATTGTACACACATTCAGTACATTCATATTCAGTCATTCAGTCATTCATGTTCATGATCATTTTTCTGTAGGCTGATAGTGTGATGAGAACCAGTCAGGAGAGGGAGAGGGGGCGAGAGAGGGAGAAGAAGAGGGGAAGGGCAAGGACAGAGAAAGAACCTCTCAGGGAACTGGGTTTTTAGATCAAAGGCACATGGGTGCACCAGTTGGGACCACAGCACCGGGATCCCATAGCTTTGTGAGCTGCAAGTCCCCCTGGCAACCTTTCTTCCTTTTTTTTCTGTTTAGAGGCAGAATGAGGGAAGAGCATTCTTCAATGTACATTTTGATTGTAAAGCCTGCCTTGCATAAAGAAGGAGAGCTCCCCTCCTCTCACCCCTGCACCCTCCAGTCAGCATCAGACAGCAGGTGGTCGTGCTCAGGCGATGGTGCTTGTGGAGAAGTTAAGCTCTTGGCATTGACTACTGACAGGCATTAGCTGGAAGAATATTATCTGAAGAGTCTATTTAGACCATACAGGTTGTACAAACTTGTGTATTCTCATTTCTCACCACTGATCCCATTCCATATTTACAGGGTACTGTAAAGAACATGTGTAGGCCCCTAGGCCTACATAAACAATGTATACATGTTGATCACAGACTCACAGTACATAATTGACATTAAACTTACAGTACATTATAAGGGCTGTCCAATGTCCTTCTGACTGAAATACATGTGAATGTACAGAACATGTAGCAGGACATTTCACTGTCACTCTGTGTGAAAGGTCCTGCTACACATACACGTGTATGTACATCATGTAGGATTGAAAGTTGAAATGTCAGGCCATCCTAATTTTTGAAATTTTTATTTCGGTCATTTTAGTCAGTAACATTTTTACATGGTACTCCGTGCATAACTTCATACATTGAGGGGGCCTAAAATAAAATGTACAGTTGTACTTGTACATGTACAGTAGGTTGTACAACTACAAATACATGTACACGTATATAAAATATTTACGGTATTAGTTAACAAATAATGACCCATCATGTGGTACATGTACATGTACAAATGTACATACAACAACCGGGGCCCAATTTCATTGAGCTGTGAACACCTGCCAAATTTGTTAATACTGACTTACAATGTAAATGACATACACCTGTACATGTAAATGCAGGTCTTACCAATGCATGACATCTAGTCCTCGATTAGCCCTCAAAAGTCAAAACATCATTCCAGTCAGAGCGACCACATCAGGGGAAAAGACAACTTGTAGTTGTACATACTCTAGTTGTACATGTAGGTGACCCCGAAGAATGGGCAAGCTTCATGTGTACTGCAAAAGCCAACAGACTTCCGAGAGCCTCTCAAGTTTTTATCTCGGATGATTTGTGTCGACAGTCGCCGGCCTCTCTCTCTAAAGAGCATCCTTCGGATTTTGATGGCGGGACCACAAATTTGGGACCACTCACCGAGACATTTCTGGCCCTCACTGCAAAATTCCTGCCCGTCTGTTTGGAAGAGCCTGACAAGGCGTTTAATTCCACGAATAAACCATGAATCAGCGTGAATCAATTTGCCCCCTCCGCAATTAATTAGACGCTGTGTTTGTCAACCCTCCTCGGGTTGAGTGTGATTGGTCGTAAACATCGGATCGAACTTGACCCCTTTCTGTGCCCCTCTGCTGTCTGTCTTTCCCCGTAGCCTCCACTCAAGGGGAGGCGCTTGTCTGAAGTGCCTCTGCCCTCCTCTATGGTGCACTGTCGGTGTTCATCTTAAATACGCAGTGAGTGGGGGCAGCAGACCTACTGTATCTTTTTGGAAACTTGTGTGTCCGACTGAATAGGGTTTTCTGTTTTTTGATTATTTGGATCGCAATTTGAATCGCTATTCAAACTCCACTCCTTTTTTTGTGGACATAATAAATGTGATTATTAATATTTGTGGGATTTGAATTACGATTCGGACTCCACTTTAGTATTAGTGTTAGTGAGACTTTTCAAAATAATCATGTTTCAATTGTTTCTTTGGAACGCTGCGCTGAATCGCAACTTTAAAAAAAAATCCCACAATGCACTGCTCGTTGTCTGATTGTCAGGGAGTGCTGTGCTTGGCTCCCTGCATGGGGTCACGATTTGGGTGTCTGGCAGGCTGCTGGTTGGTTGGTTGGCTGTCTGGCTGGCTGACTGGTTGGCTGGCTGGCTGGCTGGCTAACTGGGCTGACCAGCTTGTTGGCTAGCTGGCAGGCTGGCTGGTTGGTTGGTTGGCTGTCTGGCTGGCTGACTGGTTGGCTGACTGGCCAACTGGCCTGACCAGCTTGTTGGCTGGCTGGCTAGTTGGCTGGCTGGCTTGTTGGTTGGCTGTCTGGCTGGCTGACTGGGCTGACCAGCTTGTTGGCTGGCTGGCTGGCTGGCTTCTTGGCTTGCTGGCTGGCTGACTGGCTAACTGGGCTGATCAGCTTGTTGGCTGGCTGGCTGGCTGACTGGCTAACTAACTGGGCTGGCCAGCTTGTTGGCTGGGCTGGCTTGTTGCGTAGTTGGCTGGCTGGCTAACTGGGCTGACTGGCTAACTGGGCTGGCCAGCGTGTTGGCTGGGCTGGCGTGTTGGCTAGTTGGCTGGCTGGCTGGCTGGCTGACCAGCTTGTTAGCTAGCTGGCTGGCTGGCTGGCTGAGCTGGCTGGGTTGACCAGCTTGTTGGCTGGCTGACTGACAGCCTGGCTGACTAGTGACTGGGGCCAAGTGGTGGAAGACTCTGAAGGCCCCCATCTGTGCTCTGCCCATGCCAGCTGGCTCCAATTGTTGCCCCTGGTGACAGGCAGTGAAGCAGATGGCCAGGCAAGAGGTCTCCTCTGATAGTGCTGGACTCTTATCATGGAGATGGGGCTCAGATTTCTTCCTTGGCTCAAGTGTTTGGAAGGACCATTGCCAACAGAGTGATAACAACCTTTAAGGACTATTTAATAAGAATCTTACCCAATCCCACTTTTTCTGAGTCATGAGTTTCATGGAGAGCATACAGTACGCATGTAATGTACATGTACCTGTACATGTACAAGTACCGGGTACATTTGTGCATGTATTATGTGAATGTTGTAAATTCATTGTACCAAAGGGATTCATGTCTCAACTCTGAACTACCAAATCTATATTGAACTTGTACACTGTAAATAATGTCAGTGTACCTTTTTGCAAGGTTTGGATCGCATGACTTTACTAACCACTGCCAGCATTTTCTGCAAAAAAGTAAAGAGCAATCGTCTGTCGGGGCTGACAACTAATAGCTGTCATTCACAGACCCCCTGTCACTGTATTGCTCTACATACTGTGTTATCAAACCCAAAATGTCCACAACTCTAGCTCCTGCCACATTTTAACCCCTCTTTTCAATCAAGACGGTGACCTGCCCCAGATTTTGTCAGAAGTTTGACTGTCTGCTCTGCTGCATGTTGATTGCACAGGGCTTATGATGCTGCCTCAAGCCCAGTCAAACCCAGAGGTTGATCTGGGGTTACCGCTTTCTTTTCCCCCTCTTCCTCCTCATACATCTGATTCCTTTCATTCATAACTTCTTTACAATTTGTGATGGCATTTCAGCTGAGCAGGTTTTTTTTCTGTTCAGGAGACAGGATGATCTATCAAGTTCTTTTTTTTGGGGGGGGGGGTTGCTTGTTGACTTGGACACCAGACTATAGTTTGCATTGTATTGTAAGGCAGGATATATTGCCATTTGGAATTGGGGAAAAAACGAACAATCAATGGAGGATTTAAATACCTTGGCCTTTCAGCTCAGGGTAGCCCTAGTTTTGGGGCGTATTTGTATTTGAAAAAAAAAAAATAGTCTGGGTTTTTGAAGTACTTAGCAATTTCCTTGTGGGTGGTGGCAAAGTGGGACTGAGCTCTGATCGCAGTCAGTGTCTGCGTGATCATCAAAGGGGAGGCTGCTACAGTACACTGTACATGTATCAGCACAGAAGATCCCCCTCCCAATACTGAAGCCAGCTTGGGGTTGTGTTTGGAGTGAGACGTTGAGGCTTGGCACAGTGACTGGTTTTTGAAAGCCTACAGAGTGACAGACTACAGTAGTAGAAGGCAAGCTGGAGCATGATGGATTCGCCTCGACTGCGCCGGTTTAGATACGGGCGTGCTGACTTCTTGGCTAAGGTAAAAGAAATGCAGTACAGTATAAAGTAATCTACTGTATGTTCATGTGCCAATAAATCCATCTGGCTGTTGCTTACAAGGGGTACAATACCGCACCGGTACCTGTACTGTAAAAAAGTGTACCTGTACATGATTTGCCCGCTTGTGAAAATGGTATGTACAAATCAGGATCAAAACATCAGACGCTCTCCCTTTTTTTAGCTTTCCTGCAGTTGATTTCACCAAACCGGTACTTGTACCAGTACTTGTAATACACTGTACCACATGTTTGTGTGCTGGCCCTGTACAGTGTGCCAGACTAGTACCAGTATATATTTTTATACTCAGGTGTACAGTACTACAGTGTGCATGGACATAAAAGTGGTATTTTACATGTAAGTACAGTACTTATACTTATAGCACTGTGCAATGGAGTTTTTGATTAAGGACCATGAAAATTGAAACCACTGTCATGCAGTGGCGCCGATAGTTCTTTCTGCAAAGTGCATAATTTGCATTTACATGCACTCTCTCAAACGCAATAATGATACATTATGCATTCATCTTCATTATTTTGTCCCACTGACTCTCTTCCACCAATGCAAGCTTGAATGCTGTTCTTTCTCTCTTGACTCCCAAGCGTTGGATCATTGCTGTTCAGGGTGATTTCCATCACCAAGCAATGTCAAGACTTTGTCTGACCCGATCAACTTTTTTTGTTAAAAGTGCTCACACTCAAAAGGGACACAACCATCTCTCTCTGAGAATTTTTGGTTGGATGCTATGGGAAACTCCTGCATTAGATTTTAACTTTTAAGTCATTTTGAGGGATCAAACTTTTGCAGTTTTTCTGATGAATGGAGCCAATTGAAAATCCCACCAATTGAAAATTCCACCAATTGAAAATCCCACCAATTAAAAATCCACCAATTGAAAATCCACCAATTGAAAATCTACCAATTGAAAATCCACCAATTGAAAATCCACCAATCGAAAATCCACCAATCGAAAATCCACCAATCGAAAATCCACCAATCGAAAATCCACCAATCGAAAATCCACCAATCGAAAATCCACCAATTGAGCACCCACCTGTTGCTTAGTGCTCCCTGCATGTGTATCTTTCCTCTTTTATAAGACAAGCTGGAATGTGGGTAAGAGGTACAGTTTTATCTGAAGCAGCAAGTGGAATCATGCCATCAGTTTGGGGGGGGGGGTAGGGCTGGGTGGCCCAGTTAGTCTATTTTGTTATATTTTGGGGTATGTGGGGGGGGGAGGAGGGAGGCACTCAGGGAGACAGGATTGATTAAGGTTGGGTTTGTGTTTGGAGTCTGGTGTTTATTTGCTGGCCTGTAGGGTTTGGATTGGAGTGGGTGACACCCAGTTGTCTCTCCCCCCCCCTCCTTCACCACTTGACTTCAGAAGTTGTCAAGTGGTGGGAGGCTGGATGGGTTGGGTCCCTGGCCCTTCTGCCCTGAATTCCTCTCCCAGAGATCTTAGAGCATCCCCAGTTAGCTTTTTCTTTAGTTTTGGTTTTGTGTGTGTTTTTTTTAAAGGCTTCTTCTAGTACCCAAACTAGTTTATTTAGTTTCATCTTGAGTGTGGAGGGCTGGATGGCCTGTTTATTTCACACTGATTTAGATCTGGGGCGGCCCCCCACATTTGTTAGAGTTGGGGGCAAAATCTTCCTGGATTGCAAACAAGACCCATCAACCATGTTTCTCGCCTGATGCTTCTTGCCTTTGACTTTTTGTCCGGCTATCAGTTGCTTAGTGTCAAATGAACGTTGAAATAAATTCAGTGGCATGTTGGTTTGGTTTAGAAGCTAGTCTTGTCGAGTTAAAGCAAATTCTGGTATTGTACATGGAAGCAGCTACATTAGTACATGTAGTTAAAGACATTAGAATTTGGCCCCAAGTTAGAGAGCTGTCTTTTGGGTTTGCCTCACTCAGGAATGGACCAGGTCATTTCTTCCATTCTCATCAGTGCTCTGTGCCCTTGGCATACCATTCCAGGAAGAACTGCCTGTTGGATTCCATTGAAACAGGCTTCATCCAGATATTGATCCATAGGGAAGCATTGGGCCTCACAGTTCTTCACCAAAAAACCAAAAGAAAGAAAGAAGAAGAACCACCGGTCAATACAATGACATGCCAATTGCCATGCAGTCTCTGCTGTATTCCCATCATTCAAGTTCGTAGAATCAGTCCATGGATACATCCTGTAGGCCTGTACAATGTATATCGATCATTCATCTGTCAATCTGTATTTTAACAATTTTTTTATTGGTTGAACTCTTTTGTGACAATTTTAATATTCTGCTGTATCTGTGTACTTAACTTATTTTTGTTATTTATCTGTGTGTAATCGTAAATTGTCTTGTGGTTTTGTGTCTTTAGAATTTGTAATGAAAATTTGTAGAATACATGACTTTCTTTTCCAGTACAGTGCATTTGAATATATTTAAATAGAATTTGCGCTTAATAAATGTTTTTAATAATAATAATAATTATACACAATTACACATGTACAGTACTTGCACTATGCACATGTACATTTATGTACTGTGCATGTGTACATGAACAGTACATAAATGTACATGTAGTTAGAGTACAAGCTGCTCCAGAGGGTGCAGTCAGAGAGTCCTTGCTCAGAAACTTGATTGAGCTGGGCTGGGTGTTGACAGGCCTTCTCAGTCTCTGGCCCACGCATCAGCCCATCCCCCCTCTCATTCCCCACCGCTGCTGGAAATATTGTGATCTCAGGGATTTGGGCAAAAATTCTTTACATTGCACTGTGTCTGGCACCCTTGTGTTGTTGCCCGATTAGATTTCTAATTGTTTTTCTCCCTAAAGGGGGAAAAGAGGGAGGCAGGTTGTGTGCCATATGGCGTATGAATTTAAAGACATGAGTCTGTAGATGCAGTTCGATCTGGAGTTCTGGACAAAGTCTGGGTGGTGAGCTGCTACTTGCAATTTCTAGCCCCCCTCTCTCCTCTCTCTTTTCCCCCTCTCTCCCCTTTTCTGTCTGCCTCCTTCCCTCTCTCCCCCTCTCCCCTACTCCCTCTTATCTGCCCCCTGTCTCTGTCTTCCTCCCCTCTCTCCTTCTCTTCTCCCCCTTCTCCTCTGTTGCTCTCTCCTCTCTCTATATCTGTTACTTTTTTCTCTCTCAGTTTAAAGTTGTCACTCTGTATGAGTACAAGTGGAACAAACCTGAGACTGGCCCCTCCCAGTCCCAATGACCCCCTGACAGTTGCTGCTGGGTGCTCATGGTCAGTCAAGCCCCCTTATTCCTCCATAGTCAAATTGACTCTGTTGTTGACAGAGGCAGAGAGGGATATGGGGGGCAGAGAAAGATAGAGGGGAGAGCAAGAGAGAGAAAGACTGAGAGAGAGACCATGGAACCTCCGTGGAGAGTCTGGCTGAGATAGAGAAAGAGAGAGACTGAGTGAGAGTGAGTGAGATAGAGACTGAGAAACACCGAGAAAGACTGAGATAGAGTGAGAGTGACTGAGAGAGACACTGAGACTGAGAGAGTCTGAGATAGAGTGAGAGTGACTGAGAGAAACACTGAGACTGAGAGAGACTGAGAGTGAGAGTGACTGAGAGAGACACTGAGACTGAGAGAGACTGAGAGTGAGAGTGACTGAGAGAGACACTGAGACTGAGAGAGACTGAGAGTGAGAGTGACTGAGAGAAACACTGAGACTGAGAGAGACTGAGAGTGAGAGTGACTGAGAGAAACACTGAGACTGAGAGAGACTGAGAGTGAGAGTGACTGAGAGAAACACTGAGACTGAGAGAGACTGAAAGTGAGAGTGAGTGAGAGAGACACTGAGATAGAGTGAGAGTGACTGAGAGTGAGAGTGAGTGAGAGAGACACTGAGATAGAGTGAGAGTGACTGAGAGTGAGAGTGAGTGAGAGAGACACTGAGATAGAGTGAGAGTGACTGAGAGTGAGAGTGAGTGAGAGAGACACTGAGACTGAGAGAGACTGAGAGTGAGAGTGAGTGAGACACTGAGACTGAGAGAGACTGAGAGTGAGTGAGAGAGACACTGAGACAGAGAGAGTGAGAGTGAGTGAGAGAGACACTGAGACTGAGAGAGAGTGAGACTGAGTGAGACTGAGAGAGACTGAGAGTGAGAGAGACACAGAGTGAGATAGACATAGAGAGAGTGAGAAAGAGAAAGAGAGAGGGGTGTCAGAGAGATGGAGTGACCGAGTGAGACAGGGGGAGGTGAGGGGGAAAGAGAGAGAGAGAGAGAGAGAACAGAGAGATGGAGAGAGATGACAAAGCATATAATATATGGGATGCGTTAGCCTGTGGTTTTCCATGCAAGTTGATGAATCAGAGGTCAGCTTTTCTAAATAAACAGAAAATCTACAGAAGAATATTCAAATTGATCATGTAATTCCTAGAAATACTGTAGGGTTAATACATGTACATGTAGTTACACACGTGTGTACATGGGACAGACCACATTGAGTCCAAAAATAAGTACCCGAAACCGGTAAGTTTTCAATTTGGATTCAAACTGTTTGAAAATTTGATTGAAATTTGAATCAATCTGCTTGATATATATATATACTGTACAGTACTCGGAGATGATATTCCATACTTTCCACTTTCCAGTCGATCAGACGTGTAAATCCGGCTATTGAGTGGTGGCTTATCGCCCTACAAAAGTCATTAGCAAAAACATCCGCACCCAATAATTCCAAGGATCACAACTTCACAAGCTTAGCATGCACTCACGCACGCACACGCAGGGCTTACCCACTGCAGTCTGTAGTGTCAGTGTAGTCTACACACTCACTGCATACTGCCTTGGAACGCCATCCCAGAGTAGGGTTTCAAGTGGGTGGCCCCGGAAGGCAACAGGTATTACATTGTAAAACCTGAGCAGGCTCGAGTGGAGTAGGAATAATTTGTATCAAGATTTCTGCAGGGCTATGACTTGTTGTCGGCCTGGGCAAGGGCCTCTGTGTCTTGATGGTTGATTTCTTTGGACATTCCAGATGGTATGCATGTACATTGTAGGTTGTCCACCCCTGGATTGCAGACTCATGGCTACCAGACGCCTGGGTCAAGAGTGAGTCAAGTCCATATCCACTGCCTTGTCTGTCAAGCAGGTACTGAACATGTACATGTATTGGGCAGGGAGAAACCCATTGTAGGAATGCGAAGGGTTAGCAACCCTCGCACGATGACGTTTGTGGAGCGCCAAGCTTTGCTCATTGTCTCACGGTGCCCTGATTTTACTGGTGTAGTCTGAAGTTGCTGGGCTTCTGAACTACATGTACACTGTACATGTACAATTATTACATGTACCGGTACATGTATGTGAAATTGTGAACACGCCCATGTTGTTTGCCTGGAGTTAATCAAAATTTACAAACTTGCTGACAGTAATCTGATGGCTGTTTGCGACACAGTATGCAGCACTTTTGTTTCTTTAACAATTTAGCAATCCATACAACCAGCCCTCTTGGTGTTTTTTTTTACTCACAGGGCACAGGATCAACCCTCTGCTTAGAACAAAAGTGGCTTTTTCAGTGCATTAGAGTGTTCAGAGTCACCTCGCTTGTTGACTAGTCTCGTCTTGTAGGGAAATTTCTCTCCTTATCTTAATCTTATGCACAGCAGCTCATGAGCCACACCAGCTTTCCTGCCTCTGAGCTCTCCCTGCCTGGTTTGTTCTGGCAGACAGCTTGTAGCCATATTTTAAACTTGCACCCCAGGTGGGGGGGTATATAGTGTCCACATTTTAAGATGAGGCTGGCTGGGTTGGTTGGCCAATGGCCATTAAGATGCTTTGCCACATTGTATACATATATCCATGGTATATGGTACATTATCTTGACCATTATGAATGGCCTTGTCTGGGGAGAAGTATGGCTGGTTTTTGTCCTTAGCCTGAGTGGTCCGGGTCTTTGAGGTTGGTCTGGTTTTTGGAGTAAGTTTGGCCTTCTGTGGATTTTCTCACTAGTTGCAGAGTGAGATGCCTACAACCAGTCTATTGTCTTCATGTACTGTAAGAGGGGCCAATTTCATAGAGCCGCTTAAGCGCCAAAATGTGCTTAAGCGAAAAAACTCATGAGCCACAGGATCCCCTTGCCTACCCAAACTTCACATTTGTTTCACGTTAAGTACTGTAAAGAAGAGTGGAATACAAGTCAAAAGCAACGGACAACACATTGCAGGGCAGCTTGTACATGTAATCCTGCTTACACGAGGAAGACCTTTCCTGCTTAGCAGATTTTCACGCTTAAGCAGCTCTATGAAATTGGGCCCCGGTGTGGTCATATGTACATACAGTACACTGTACAACTGTACTATTCATTTAATATTATGGGGCCTACCTACTGTACATGATAATGAGCTACAGCACCTGCACATGTATTTTTGAGTGCACACCTGTTTCACTTGCCAAATTCTCTCATAAATGCTCAACCTTGTCAGATGTTTTTGGTGAAATGACCAATACCATTTTAAATATTTGGCACGTACTGCACTTGTACAATTTATTTATAGTACTGTACATGCACACAATGTACATGTACATGTAATACACTGTACATACATGTTCATGTACTGTATCTGTGCGGTGTACATGTACATAGTACATACATGTATGTACATGTACCATAATGTTATTGTTAGTTAATACATAAACACCTGGGAAGGGGGTTATGTACCCGTATTTCTCATACCAAAGTTATAAAAAAACAATGTCTTTTACACTGTACATATACATGTACCGGTACATGTACATGTAGAACATTTGTTAACTTGTTTGTAGGTCTACATGCATGTTGTACATGTAGTTTTATCAGGGTCACTCAGGGACCCTTGTGGGTTGTCAGATTTCCCCAGGGATTTTTGAGCTAACCATCAGACACAAATGTTTACCTGTACATGTAGCCCTACAGGTACATTGTACATTGTACAATGCTTACTTGTATTGTGCTTGTATACACATGAACATGTACTACTAAA
The DNA here is from genome assembly GCA_949987565.1 of Luidia sarsii. Taxonomy (NCBI): domain Eukaryota; kingdom Metazoa; phylum Echinodermata; class Asteroidea; order Paxillosida; family Luidiidae; genus Luidia; species Luidia sarsii. Next base: position 5,454,947 of record OX465109.1, read on the forward strand.
GTACTAGTACTACCAATTTATTAATTGTCAAAACAACCAGTAGGTTTTTCTCTACACATAGTCTGAATTGCAACTTAATGTGCCGTGAAATGAAGTGGCCTTCATTAAATATATATATTTACAGTACTGTACATGACTGTACAGCATTGTACAATGTACGTACACCCCGCAGCTGTAGGCCCATCACATGACCATGACCAGCTTGTTGTTGGTCAAGTGGTTGAGAACTCCCTGCTAGAAAGCAGAAGTTGGGGGTTTTAATATCTGTACTCATGCAATTTTACAAAGCCCCGACTACACTGTTTGTCAAGTAGGGCAAACCCTCATTGAATCACATTAACCTTGACGAAAAATCCTTTTAGATCTACAGTAGGCCTTCTACTGTATGTTTGATAACTGCACTGTAGCTGTACATACTGTACAACACATACACATGCACCTATGCACCTGTAGATGTACAGTACATGTACTGTACATCTACATGTACAATGTACAGTACATGTGTATGTACCGGTACATCTACATTACCCTTTGATCACCCTTTCCACTTACATGTATAGATCTACATCTACATTGTACATATTACAGTGTACATGTACTGTGCTTGTAGTTGTACAGTATGATCAGCTTTCATTTTGGGGGAAATTCCCTGTTCAACAAGTGGTCCCCCCTCTCAGATCCCACCTACCTTGCCCAGGTACTGATATGTGTACAGTGTATACAGGTACACATGTAAGGTACATGCACACTCAGTCTTCAGGGGCCTTTGTTGTTATTCCTTTCACCCATCTGTTTACCTCCTCTTAACTACCACTAATCTAAAACAACAGAGGCCAGAATTCCCTGGCATTCAGTTTTGTTTGTCCCCAGGGGAGGAATCCTCCATCTGACAGGTACATGCGCAGTTGTATGTATAAACAATCAGTGATTAAGATTGTTCCTGTTGTTTAGAAGGGGGGGGGGCTGGGTTTTTTTCTGGGTATGCTGGGGGTTTGTGTAGTGAGATTGTAAACTGTTTGTGCCTGGGAGGCCTGCTGGAAGGGAAAGGTTCCCAAGTGGTTGGAGTCCCATCTGAAGTCACTCCTAACTATGAAACTGATAGGCACAGGGGATACAGGTGTACATGTACCTGTGCACTATTAGTATTAGTATTACCAGCTACATGTACAGCTAGAGACCAGTCAGTACAGCAGTGTGAATCAGTTTTAGGACAAGTGCTGCTGAGTAGCCAGATCTGTATTCAGTGGATAGTCGCTATAACGAAAATCCCGGGATCCATGAAAATTGTTTGTTGTAGCGGTCCTTTGTTACAGCAGTTGCGGCCACATACATGTATTTTGTACACCTGAGCCAAAGGGCATGGCCATTATACACAAATGTAGTTTGTTATATCGGTGTTTGTTACAGGGATGTTCCACTGCAATGTATCACAGTGTTGTCCAATAGTGCCCTTGCAATTCCTTAATGCAATTGGGTTTTGCAGTACCCTCTGCCCCCCCCCCCCCTCAACAACCCCTCAAAAAAATGCTCAGGCTCACTGCTGCACTTGGATGATGCTGCAAGTGGTTGGCATTTCTTGTCATGTCACTGTTTATATTACGCGCCAATCAAAGAGTCTTTACAAGGGGTGCCTCTTGAGTCTTGTTGGCTTGACGAAGTTGGATCAGTTTTTACCGCTCTGTCGTGGCGAATTTTTACTCTTGCTAGTGAGTGAGTGAAACTCTTAGCTCACCACCACGTGTACATGTACGGTACCTCAATGACTATCTTTGCCTTCAAGTTCTTTCATTCTCCTGCACCCATTTGATTCTGTGTAAAATAGAATTGTTTTACCCTTTTCTCAGCACCTTGGGGAAAGAGAAACCCTTTAGTATGGTTAGTTAGTCGAACTCCATCCGAAGCTTTTGGTTCTAATTTTTTATCGTTTCATTTTGTTTCGCGTGTCAGCTCATAGCAACCTTTGACGAGCAGGACGGTCCCCGGCCCCCAGCCCACCACCCGCAGCTCTTCCCCGACGGCACAAGCACCGGCGCCAGCTCCGTTGGCACGGTCAGCCCTCCGTTGACTATCACCAGTCTGGACCTGAACGGCGGCTCGGCCAACAACAGCAACAGCAACAGCAAGATGATGCTGGCCAACCACTACGGCAATGGGGACGAGCCCAGCGACGTGGACGTGGTTGTCACCGGCGACGAGATATCCGCAGGTTTGTCCCCGACCAGACCATAACCTCACTCCCCCCCCCTCCCTCCTCTCACCTTACTTCTAAAGCCGTGTTTCCATCGGACATCTTTCTGGTAAAGCTCACCAAGACATTGGTTGCATTTCCCATTTAAAGTCCAGTTTGAATGACCCAGGACAAATTGCACTAGAGAGGAGGAGTTACAGGTTCGAATCCTGCCTGTATTTTTTTCAGCAGGCAATCAGGCAAAGCGTACCATGCTTAAATGCACGTCAAGTAGGGCAAACCCTTGTTGAAGAAAAACTTTCCTCTTGGTTGCTTCAACCAAGTCGCATGGTTACAGTTTACCAATCACCCTTTTCCCTGGAAAAGTTACCAGTGGTCGATGTACATTGTACATGCAATTAAAACTCATTATAACTTTCCAAGGCAATGAGTGATACACAGAAATGATACGGCCTACCGGTACCTGTATCACAACTTACAATGGGTTAACTATCAGAGGTTTGGTTGTGAACTTGTGCTGCGTCATAAGATATTGACTTGATATTAGTGGGTCACCAAGGCAAATATGGGGGGGGGCACCAAGGCAATGACCAGGGGGCACCAAGGCAATGACCAGGGGGCACCAAGGCAATGACCAGGGGGCACCCCTTGAGCAGTTGAGGTATTGAATACTTGAAACTTTTGCAGTGTATACCAGGTATTGGTTTAGCCCACAACACATAAACAGGCACAATGTGTCAAACAACAAACAGGCAAGTGGTGAGAAGCCTTCAAGACAAGAGCCAGTTACATGTGGACAGATACCCTGTCATTGCCCATGTACTCAAGGGCCCTGTCTCGATTTTATGCTTAGTTAACTCATACGGTTTCTGTTGGGGGAGGACTCCTAATTCAGGCCACACTTCAGCCAGTTGGTCAGGGGGGAGCTGGTGATTGATAATTGGTGTAGAATTGGGACCGGGCATAAATTCAGACAGCTGTCCAGTGCACTAATAGGTGGTCCAGGCTGTTACCTGGCCGTCTGTCAGCCTGTCAAATCGGTGTCTGGTCAGTTCTGATCCCGCTGTTGGTTTTCAGAGAACCCTCCGCTGCTTTACCTCACCAGCAGTGGGACTGTGTTGAAGCGCGGGTGGGGAGCTAGCCAGACAGAGGGTTAAAGGTGGACTTCATTAGGTCCCGCATGCTGACTTGTTGCCAGATGAGGGTCGTTGATTGATGCTATTGGCTGATTCTGTCGAAACCCAGACAGAGTGCTGTGCATTGTTCATGTGCATGCAGTAGATTTGTACACGGCCTGTTCGTGTCCATGTGTGCCTTCTATGATGTTCGGTGTACAATATGCATGTGTATCTGAACAAGTGATGGATTTGTACACATGCACGTTATGCAGGTGACATTCACTCAAACAGCTGTTCAAATACTACCCTGAAAGCCCATGGCCACGATTATCCTGCATGTACCTAATGAGGTTCAAAGCTCGGTTTAGGTACAGTTACAGTTACAGTACCTTTTGCAGTTGCTACATGTACATGTATATACCGGTATTTTTTTTTGAAAACTTTGATGGTCATGTACATACTACGTACATGTACATGTCCAACTTGCATTAATTAACTACAAGCAGATTGGATTGGAATAAAAGCTCTTGCTGTGAAGCATGTACACGTACGATCATATAAGCCTACAGTTATACATGTACATACAACATGTACATTGTACATGACATGAACAGTGAATAGACAACCACACAAATGCTGAATGGAGCCACTTGAGTGAGGCGAAATGGTGAAAAACTACCAGTGCAAAACATACATACATTGTATGTAGTTGTACAGTACATGTATAAATGTAGCCCTACATGTACAATTGTATACACATGTACATGTACAGTACATTAGGCCTACTACATGTACATGTACAGTACATGTACCGGTAAGTGTACAGTACATGTACAACATGTACATTGTACATGAAACGTCAATGAGAGTATGACGGAATTACGGAAGAAGAATTGGCTGCAGGAACCGCTATGGATAGAAATATGGTGTGACTACAGTAATACCAGAACAATGAGTAACATACTGTACATGTACATGTACAAAAAGTACAGGTGTACACATACATGTACATGTACATGTATACGGTACACTGTATCGAGTATCCGTACCACTTGTTGTACTGTCTGCCATTAAACTTTATCATGCACATGTACATGTACATCACAACATATGCCTGCTTGCTCATACTGGTGCATGTATACATGTATAATTGTACAGTATATGTACCTGGACCGGTGCATAACCAGTGATGAACCGATACTGTACACACTGGTAGTACATGCACAGTCACATACACTGACATGTACATTTGTACATACCATTCTGGAACTATTCAGACAGGTGGTTCATGCAGCTGGAAAAAAAAAACATTCTTAGGATTCTTTAGCAGTAGCCAAGGATGCACCGATCTCTTGTTTTGAGTCTCACTTTCAGCGCCATGTACTGAGAATGGGCAAGGTACATGTAACATTAACAGCCCAGCAATAGAATTTACATGTACATGTACATGTACATGTACATGTACATGTACGTATGTGCATCAGCATGTACATTTGTACATGTACATGTGCTGTGCATACTTATTGTACACGATCCACTTCAGTAACGGCTAGCGGGGTGCGCACCGCCATCGAACTGTGATAATAATGCACTCATATAGTTCTAGGAATTGGTTTTTTTTGTTTTTTTGTTTTTGTAATTGAAATGTACATGTACATGTACATGTAGGCCTACATGCATGCACATGTGCATGTACACATGTACATGTACATGAACATGTGTATGCCCTCACTTTCTGAAGTGAATTCATGGCCTGACTAATTTACATGTGTGTACATACATGTACATGTACATGTACATGTACATTGTACCTCTCCCCCAAAAGTACTACAGCTTTATTAGGAAAAAATCTATCATCAAGCTGTCTCGAGTCAAGTAAAAGCTGGCTGTCCGCAAGTGCATTTCACAGTCCATTTCTCTGGCCGTCCATATCTCCTTGCCTGCAGCGGCAACAACATAACAAGTTCCTCAGGAGAATGGACCTGAAATAGATTGAAAAATAGACTGGATAATGCGCTCCCTGTAAGCTGGGCCGGCCAAAGCTTGTCCAGAAGAGAACGTTTTTTTGGGGGAGTATCCAGAGTGTCCAAACAAGGGTCCTTGGATCCAGGACAGACTAATCCCCCTGCCTTTTGGCTGACTGGCCTGAACTCCTGAAGTACTGTATGGCTGACTGTATCTGACAGGCCTGGGCCATCCCTCATCCATAGCCTGTGGATGTTTGGCAAGGATAGGCGGAAGTCTCAAGGGTGTGTTGGAGTGGTGCCAGGTACTGCCCAAAGACCCTCCCCAGTCCCCCATCAGAGATGGTTTCTTGTTGATCCAGAGAAACGTTTTTGGGCTGCCCTCATTGCCCAGTCATGGGACAAGTGCCTTTTACAGTAGTTGTACATGTACATGTAGACCAACCCTCCGCAACAACTCCACTCCCATCTGAGACCATTAAAAACCCATTAGCCACCCCCAGTATAGAGTTACCAGCAAATTGCAGAGGGTGAATAGGGGATGGGTTTAGGGAAGAGGCAGTTGAGCAAGCCTGATGTTGACTAGGTTAATTCCTGAGGCTGCATACACATACATGTACTGTAGGCCTGCAGGCAAATTTGTAAAATGCTCTGAAGGTAATGTAATGTAAAGTGGAAGGTAGCAATAGGAATGCCACACGTACTGTAAATGTATCTTGCGGTTGAAACCCAGGCACCAGGTGCCAAGTTTACTGGCAGACTTGGAGGAAGGATGCTTCACTCCAGACCTGCAGAGTGATCTGGAAGAGAGGAAGTTCGCTGCTCACAACTTCAAGCACTTCATGGAGTCCATTCAGTGGAGACAGTTTATTTGTACCTCCAAGTAGGGCTTCTCCCACAGTAGTGTCACTGCCAGTCAATGGTTTGACTGTCTGTGTACTCCAAAAAGAGACACCATGTACTGTACATGGTTTACATGGTTCCTCAGAATACATGTAGGTCTTTGTCTTGGCACATTGAAGGGGGAGGGGGGCATACAAGTTCACCAGTTCATTGTAGCAGCCACACTTCTATCCAGCTAAGCTCTCGGATAGCCAGGGCCATCCCAGGCCAACCCTCATGTCTGCCCAGGGTGACACCATTGCTTGTACAGTAACTCAAGAGCCTGGCATTGTGGAACAGGGTCTATGACCTGCCCATGGGCTCCAGTCAATGGCGCCCCCGTCAATGGCCCACTTGCTGTGGCACCTCCCACAAGCCAAAGTCGGGTCCATCGTAGGCAAAACAATAACAGTACGTATTTTGTTCTCAAAAGTTACATGTAGAGGGCCTGACGTTTCGATCCTAGCAGGACCTTTCTCAAAGGCAAAAAACCGGTACACATTTTTGTATAAATCAAAGGTACATGTAAACCGTTAATGGTATCGCCATTTCATAGCTGCCAACCATTCCTATTTTGGAGGGATCGTTTTTGGTAAAAATTATCACTTTTTACAAGCTCCTGACAACAGATTCTGATTTTTGGCTTGGAAATACACATGTATCGCTATGTAGTTTGCTCTGTGATTCTTTTTTTTTAAGCATTATTCCTAATTTCCTTTAAGATAGGTTGACAGCTAATGTACACATGTATTTGCATGTAGAAAGTAAAAATCAAATAGGATTTTACATCACTGTCCATTGACTCCATTCACTCCAAGTTGAGCTCGATCTCAGCCTCTTTAAATGCCATGGCATGCTCCCCCCCCTCCCTCCAGTCCATCCACAGTTGCCTATCACTATCAGGAGTCTTGTTTTGCCTGTCAGTCAAAAGTGGGACCAAAATCCAGTGGCTGCAATGAGCAATAGCACACAGTCCAGACTGCTGCTATGAATGTCTTTAAAACAAATGTGAATGGGCTGAATCAGTTCTAAGTACATGTACATGTACCAGTCTGCAATTATATTACATGCAAGAAACACAACCCACCCAGATTTGAGCAGGAATGTAAGAAATGGATTTCCGGAAATGGCGTGATTTTTTTTCTTCGGATTTCCGGAAATGGCATTATTTTAAAAGTATATATTATTGTTATATTTTAATTTTTTTTTAAATTTATGTCATACTGGTATCTCATACTGGTATCTCAAACTGCTCAATATAAGTTAAACTGCTCAATATTTGTTAAACTGCTCAATATCTGTTAAAACTCTAACTGAAGGGTGCCTGCACGCAATCGCATCTCTCAATTTGTTGGCCTTCGGTGATTTTCAGGAAATGACTTTTGTTGGTCACTTACATCACTGTTAGTGTTTGAGGCACTGTACATGTATTGTAAAACAGCATATATGACTTGTGTATATTTAAGAAACAATAGCCTATAGCAGGTCTTGATCTTAACCGAGGCCACCAAGGCCATTGGCCTGATGCCCTGTGGAGTTGGCCAGCATGCCCTTGACAACAATGGCACTGTCACTACCAACTTGGCCAGCGCGCCCTTGTGCAATTTCTCTTATTTGGCAGGCAAGGTCCTGCCCCCGTTTTTCTTAAGATCGAGGCCTGCTATAGGGTGTGGTTTAAATTTTTTTTTTTCTCCAATCTTTTTTGTGACATTTTTCAGATCCAAAGCTGCACGTCCGTCGAGGCAGCGATCCCGTAATGCCCGTCCTCGTCAACGGCGACCCCCAGAAATGGAACGGCACCAGCGACAACGACCACCGGCAAACCACCGACTCCAACGCCAACACCATTGCCAAGCATGAGCGAGTAAGTAGTAGTAGTCGTGCAGGGACCGATTTCACCAAGCTCGTCGTAAGTTACGGTCAAGATGAGCAATGCACAGAATAACTCGCAATAGGTTATCTGTCGTTAAGTTGAGTTAAGCCGCATCCGCAGTGGACTTAAAATGGGTAAACTAACCGAGAAAATGGGTAAATTGACCATTTTAAGTCCAGTGCGAACAGCCCAGGAAGTTTTCCTCCCAGGTAACTTACATGTACCCCACTCCAGTGGGTAGATTAACTGACCAACTTCTGCCCGGTTAAATTGACCAGGTCAGTTTTACCGAGTCGATAAGTTCAATCCGGACACGACGTTTCGGTAAAGGACTCGGTAAAACCTACATCCGGCGTCCCGCACGTTACGTTACTGTATGCAAGACTAATGCGGGCGCAGGGTAACAACGTGTTTGTGTACCTACAGTACATGCACATGTACATGAGTCGGTTAGTTTTACACATCGTCTCGGTTAGTTTACCCGGGTCGAAAAGTCCAAGTGCGGACGCCGGGAAGATTTACCCATTGGAATGCTACCCATGGGCTCGGTAAAAAATAAGTCCAGTGCGGACACCGCTTTACACTGCATCGTAAGGCCTTTTGAAATCCACCCCAGGCTTGCACTCTGAGCTTTTAAATTTTTTTTAAACCACTTCATGCTGGCACCTCTGGATCCACGTGTGACCAGTCGTATAGTTTCCAGACAGATCTCTATAATAAAACAATTTGTAAATAGGCTCTAGCCATTAGCATGATGTATTTTTAAAAGCGCCCCCTGGAGTTTCCAAACCGTTCGAAGAAACTTTTGTACTGCCACGCCCAGCACTCGCTTGTTGCTAGCTTGCAGCAGTGCATTCTAAGGGTACTTGCCGTTCCATTGCATTGTCACTCTTGCTACCAGAGCACATTTAAAGATAGTGTGGAATCACTGGAATACAAGTACAATGCTGCATGTGTAAGAAACAGCTGACATAGCAGCACAGTGCAGTTTGTGATTAGATTTGAAGGTTTGCATGGCGTCAGCACTAAGTGTCAAGTTTTTGTGGTGACACCATGAAAGTCATCTCTTCTGTGAAGGAGTATGGCTCTGAAAAGAGCTGGGTAACTGAATGTTTTGGATAGTGTATGCTCTGCCCGTCGCCAGTCTCCTGATTGTGTCATGCTTAGCAGATTTCCGTGCTGAAGTGGCTGTATAAAACTAGGCCCAGATCCAATTCTAATCGCTGCCAAACCCAACAAAGGCTTTACCAGATAAGCACATACAGTATATGCATGCAGTGTACATGTACATGTACACGTGTGCAAATGTGGCCTACATTACACATAAGCACTCTGACCTCCCTCAGTGGTCCGTGACATTGACTTCCAACAAGTTTCGGAATTACGAATTCCCTTTTGTCTCAACCCATCCCACCCGCCCTAAATAATAATAATAATACAGCATCACTTACATGTACACATGTATAAGGATACAATGTAATCCCTTTTTTTTTTTTACAGTTACGCCTTTTTCCCTAGTGAAGCCAAAATGTCAACTCCTCAAAACCGCTTTCTTTTCTTTTTTTGTCCACTCCCAAAACCCCCAACACGATGATTGAGATTTACAGTAGGCCTGGGTTTAGCTCAGACAAATGTTTTCTGATCTTAATGCCCTCCCCCCCCCCCCCCCCCCGGAAAGAAAGCAAAACTAGAACTTAGAAGAGTCTTGCAGGTCATACCACCTACCCTGTCTTCTGAACCCGATACATTTTTGGCTCACCGAAGCCCATTGTTCTTGAAAGCAGAGACGATGGCGTTCAACTGACCTTTGTCTTTAACCCCCATTTTTTCCCCGTTGATACATTTGGTTTTATTTTAAGAAAAGAGGGCAAAAGATAAACAGGAATGAGACTGGCATTCTTGGCGTGCATCCTGTCAACCGTATCGCATTCCTAGTCAAGATACCGCTTGGCCGTCCGCAAAAGAAATGGAAAAAAGTGAAACGGAATCGGTGTACATTCCACGATCGGCTCGCCAGATTCGTGTTTGTGATTTATCTTCCTTTTTTTTTTTCCTTTCTTGCTTGCCACTGCCTAAATGATTGTGCATACCCACCACCTCCTCCCCATGCCCGTCCCTCCATGCAGCAACCCAGCTTGGAGATGATCCAGAAACGCAGGAACAGCCGGGACGAGCAGAGCGGCAGCGCCTTCTCCAGGTTCGGACGCAACTCCTCGCGCCAGTCCATCTCGGGGACGCTGGACAGCGACGTCATGTACAAGTGGGCCGAGGCGCAGCAGAAGCTGGAGAACAAGGTAGGGTACCGGACCGCCGTACCTTTCCCCCCCGTGCATTTTCTCGCGAGGGGGGTTGTACACTCCCACGTTTATGAGCGGGGAAGGAGAGAGCCTTTGTCAAAGCGTTGCAAAGAAAGGTAACACAAAGTTTGTAGGACATAATCTTGGACATGATGGACATTTGAAAGATGGTGATTGGGGGTCACCTTGAAGGGAAGGAGGTGAAAGGGACAAGAGGAAGGAAGCAAAGCTAGAGCTGTATCTATGGGTGAAAGAAAGAGCTCAGGATAAAAAAGGATGCCTGTCATCAAAACCTGAAAAGCAGCGCACAAAAACTAAATGCAGAGGGTGTGGGCATTGGCCATTGTACCCATGCCTGCCTTCCTCCCCTGGCTTGCCCTGGCCTGGCCTGTCCTGCCCTGCCCTGCCCTGCCCTGCCCTGCCCTGCCCTACCCTGCCTGCCCCACCTGCCCCGCCTGCCCTGCCTGGGGCAGTGCTCGAATTTATTCAGGACGAGCAGAAATGCATTCGAGGTTCAGTTTGTGCAGTCTATTTCAGTTTGTGCAGTCTATTTCAGACAGTGAACTACTGTAAGTTGTAAGGTGCAGGCTAACAGTATAGGCCTATCATAGATATAACATGAGCTGCCTGAAATATTTTTATCAGGCACCGGGCAAAGCACTGAGCATTCAGTGTTTACCACGTCGAGTAAGGGCAAAACCACTTTGAAGTATAGGCCTACTCTCAGTAGGGTGCAATCGACAGAATTGGCTGCAGCCACTAGCTACATGTAGTGGCCTCCATAGACTCCTGTCATTTGAAGTCCTAGCCAATGGATCAGGACAGGGCTATGGCTACTGGCTCATCAGGAGCATGCGTTACAAGAGGAGCATGCTGTTTTGCAATTCACCAACCAATGGAAGAAATAAAGCATGCAAGACAATGAGAACTGGCTCCATAGACTTGTGTGTACCGTGTAGTTTTACTAGTTTAAAGTCATAGCCAATATTGTTATTTGGAAAGGACTATGGAGAAAGGATACTTTCCCCCATTAAAAATCACATGGCTCTTGAGTCTTGAGTAGTTGATGGCAATTTGTAAAAAGAATGTACAAGTTGCCTCTTTTCTTCTCTTAAATTTACACTGTATATCAGCACCTTGGACTATGCATTGAAGGACAAGAGAGTAATTTGTCAGAGTGATAAATTGATTTGTTTTTCGATCACAATGTTTACAAACCTGCAAGGTAACCGGATCTTGCTTTGTCAGTGTGTTTCTTGTTGTGGATTTTTCTGGAATGCAACTTGTTCTCAGATTACTTGATTTCTTTGTTTATCCTAAATACATTTGCCACAAAAAAACTCCAAAACAAACAAAACTCCAAAAGTTCACATGTGAGAAATGTCTTCCATATTTTTAATTTCAAATGTTAGAAGGCCTGACGTTTTGATCCTAGCAGGACCTTTCTCAAAGGCAGAGGCAGATTTATGCATTTATTGCAGGTCATGTTAGTCAGTGAGCAGTTTGCAACAGTTTTTGTGTTAACTTCATATTTTTAATTTATCGGTATAACTTGGTTGGAATTGATGTTGGTCTGGCTTAAAATTACATTCTATTCCATAACCTACATGTACATAGTACTACATACTGTATTGGCATTGCCTGTTTTCGTCCAAAGACTTGGTTACCAGCAAATGTTCTGAAACAAACAAAAGGAAAGGAAATCTGAATGTGAATTCTATTTCGGACAATAGTCAATTTTACTCGATGGGGACTTGAACCTGAGACCTTCGTTTCAGTGTATCAAGCACTCATAAAGAAACTTCCTAACCTCAAGCAGCCCTGATGTTACGTACTTATGTATGTTGTACTTCGGTCCAGACTTAAGATTTTCCACAACCGAGTCCGCTAGGTACCAGACTTGACTTGAAAAGTGTTATTAGTTATTATCAAAATTCTTGAAATGGAAATCTCACTTTGCAATAATAAAATTCAGGTACTGTAGATTTTTCTGCCATGCCTCCTCCTCCCTCTCCCACTTTTCTTTACACGTTGTTTATTTTTAAGCAGCTTGTTGGTAAGAGTCCCCCCATAAATCCAGAGAGTGTTTGTAAACTTTCCAGACCCAGGCCCCTTCCTATAGCATTGTGTAAAGAAAGCACGGAGAAGCCTCAGTGTGGAACGGTTGGTGATAACAGGCCCCAGTCACAATCTGCTAAGCAGGAAAAGTATTCCTTACATTAACAGGATTAAGCACCCCACCAGGGATGTAAGACTTCCGGAAATTTTTGTTTTTCCGGAAATTTCCGGTTTTGCGGAAATGGCGTGATTTTGGGATCTTTTTCCCGGAAATGGTATTTTGTTTTGTAAATTGTTTTTTTTTTTATAAATGTCATACTGGTAACTCAAACTGCTTGATTTGATCCGTTAAACCCCTAAAAACTGAGGGCCAGCTGCACCCCTGCCATGAATCTCACAATCGCATCACTCGGTCGCGTAAGCGCTCAGTCGCAGTCGCGCAATTTAATTGGCCTTCGGTAATTTTCAGGAAATGACTTGTCGGTCACTTACATCCCTGTCCCACTTTGATGTGATGTCAATCGCTTTTGACTCATATTTCCAGTAAATGAGAGTGGAATAATTCCACTCTCAATACTTAGAGCGATATATACAAAAACGTTGCAGACTTCTTACTGTCAAAAATTGCCAAAAAGCAAATCTCCAAATTTAACGGGCCTGACGTTTCGATCCTAGCAGTAGCAGGAACCTTTTTCTCAATGGCAGAGTGACCTCTACTTGACATGAAACCAATAGTGAAGTCGGAGTCGGCAAGGTGATCCTGTGAATGATGGCCCTTTTCGTGCTTGAGCAAATGTTGGCGCTGAAGCGGCTCTATGAAATTGGCCCCAGGTCTGGTAGGTCAAAGTATCCAAGGGGGGGGGGGGTGGGTGGGCACGAGTGTGCTCTCAGTCCATCATCTCACCTGTGTACGTGAACCCCTTTCCCCCCCTCCTCCCCCTCTCACCGATTGAAATACAAACTGTGGAGTGCCTGGGTCATGGTTGCTTCCTGACAAGAGCACACAGTCTCCGTGAGATACACAAGGCCAACCTTGACAGGTGAAGCATCCTCGGGTTCTCT
>OX465109.1:5468588-5498739 GCA_949987565.1 Luidia sarsii
GCCTCTTTGTCCCTGTGTCTACTACTTTGTCTGTCAGTGTCGCTGGCTCTCTCCCTACCTTTGCTGCTGCACTTCTATTCTCTTTCTCTATTCTCAGTCCCTCTAGCTCTTTTTGTCTCATTTTCCCTGTTCGTGTCTCTCCATTTGTGTATACATATATCTCTACTTCTTCTGTGTCTGTCTGTCTGTCTGTCTGTCTGTCTGTCATTTTCAGTGTGCCCCCCTCTTCCCATTTCTCTTCATCTCCCCTGTCTCTGTCTGTCTTTCTCTGTTCCTCTCTGTCTGTACATGTCTCTCTTTCTCTGTCAGTGTCATTGGGATGGAGCAGACAATCTTCATGAGTGATATTGTCCTACTTCCCCCATTTTCCAGCTAAGAATAACAAGGCCCCGCTTTCTCTCAGGGTCTTGGCTTTCTGTGCCAACAAGCCTCAAGTGTTTGTGTTGTTAATGTGTATCAGTTGATGTACATGTACTACAAGTCTGGCTGTGTGGGTTCTGCCACCCAGCCAGTGTTTCCCCTTGTGTCTGTAGGAGTATGCAGTAGGTTCAAGCATGGCTCTATGGTTCAACTTCAAGTGATAATGGTGCACACCAGATGCACTGAACTTGGCTACTAAGTAATGTACATGTACATGTACAATATGTTACCTACATGTACATGTACATCAGTACTATAGATATACATGTACGTGTACATGTACTTGTACCGGTATGTGTACACTACTGCACACCCATGTACAGTACATGTACTGTATAATGCATATATGTACCGGTACATGTATGTTAATATAATACTTTAATTTTATCTCAAAGGCAAAGAAAGGTCCTGCTAGGATCGTAACGTCAGGCTCACTAAATTTTAAGATTTGCATTTTGGTTATTTTAGTCAGTAAGCAGTTTGCATTATTTTTGTATATATATCACTTTCATATTATACATGTAAAATATTGTAAGTAAAAACTTACATGTACGGTACATGAACATGTACTGCAGCTTGGAAGTACAGTCCTGTAGTTAGTGATCAGTCCTCTTTAAAAAAAAGATATTGAGTCCTCTCCTTTCAAATCTGCATTTGATTGTTTCTTTGTTGTTTGAGTTAATTTATAGTTTTCTAAATCGTTTTGGCAGTTTGGGATTAGGAAGGAACACACACTGTTGTGACTGTACAGGTAGAAGAACTCATTGTACTTCGAATGCACTGCGCACTGTAAATGTAATTTGATATATGTTGTACAGTTAAGCAAGTTATTAAACAAGAGATCTGGAGGGTCTTTGTTTTGTGTGATTTGATTTGTATTGGCAGTACATAACCATGGGTCATAGCTCTGTACATGTACATTAGTGTTACTGTTAGATACATGGATAATTTGGTGTTTGGGTCGAGGAGAAAGTTATTTACCGAAGGTTTGCCCTACTCGACGTAATGATTAGCACTAAGTGCTCAGTCCTTTGCCAAGTTGCCTGCTGAGGGCAAAACCCTCTTTGAATTACTGTATGTGCTTTGGACCTACATGTACCTGTACATGTACTATGTACGGTGTATCTCAGGTGTACCCGACTTCACTGCGCTGTCGTCCAAATACACATTTAGGGCAGGTGAGCCAGCCTGGGCCTCTTGAGATGTGGCCCGGGGGCATGGCCTGATGGATCGTGCTGACACCTGCAACTGCCAACCTGCCACGTTCCAGCAATCAACCACTTTCACCTCTCAGCGGGGTTGGAAAGATGTCATCATCCCGGACTCACTCTCGTTTTTTTTTTTAATCAGGATTGTTGTGTGTAGGCTAGCTGTAGGTAGGCATTCGGTTTGTGTTAAACAAAATGGCAGATAGTCGTAATTCATTCATCTTCTATGGTGGATTTTATTTTATTTTTAACTTCAGGGCAACGGTGCAGCAGAGCCAGAGATGGAGCACGAAGACATCACCATCAGGAATGACGGCACACCGCTGGGAATCCAGATCATTGCACGGGTGGAGAATGACGATGACAGGTGAGATTGACCAACCCCCCCTCCCCAGGGGTCGTAGGTCACGACACACCGGGGGTCACACATAGGTCACAACCCTTTATTGGGGTGATGTGTTGAGGAGGCATTACTAGCAGAGGAAAGTGAAAGTCTGGGTTATTGGCCTTTTCCCTTGACGACAGGTGAGATTGACCAACCCCCCTCTCCCTAAGGGGGTCGTAGGTCACAACACAAGGGGTCATAGGTCATGACCCTTTATTGGGGTGATGTGTTTAGGAGGCATTACCAGCAGAGGAAAGTGAAAGGCTGGGTTATTGACCTTTTTCCTCGGTAAATTTTTTCAGCCGACCTCATATACAATATGTCGCATTACAAAAGCCACACAGCCATCCGATTTTCTTTTGTTTGACTCACATGTACACATACAGTATTATAGTTGTACTCGGCTTCATTTCTCAGGAATTTATTGTTTAGAATTGCTTATTTGTTTTGTGTGGTTTGAGAGTGGCACATCATTTAAAAGCAATACTGAACGGTGTGGGCGGTCGTGGACTCTGAACAAGTGACCCGGTGTGAAAGCGGTTGACCCCCCTTATTTTCTTTCTTTTTTTCTGTCCATTTTGCAATCCAGCGCTTTTGGCCTGGTCGTCCACGGCATTGAGACAGGGGGGCGAGCGGCCAGGGATGGCCGGCTGAGAGGGGGTGACCACATCAGGGCCATCAACGGCCTGGACATCACCGAGATGTCCTTCGATAGGTGAGAGAACCCCCTTCACAGTTTTGTTTTTCCAGTTTCATCGAATCCCAAACGGCAGCTACCGGTACATCATGACATTACCAGCACCTTGCAGATTTAGTAATAGTACTCCTTTTGTGTTCACTCCCCTGTTTCAGTATTGTACTTATTTTTACTTATTTTGTGTTTTTCCTGATTTGGTATTTGATTTGCTAAATCTCCCTGTAGTGTAATCAGGGATGTAAGACTTCCGGAAATTTACGTATTTTCCGGAAATAGCATTATTTTTTTTATTTTTTTATTATTTTGATTTAAATTTTTTTTTTTTTTAATGTCAAACAGGTATCTCAAACTGCTTATTTTTATCCATTAAAACCTTATAAACTGAAGGGCGCCTGCATCCTTGCCGTGAATGTCTCGGTCGCTTAAGCGTTCACTCGCAGCCGCATCTCTTGGTCGCCTAAGCGCTCACTCGCAGTCGCACGATTTATTGGCCTTCAAGGCTTCATTGATTTTCAGGAAATTACCTTGTTGGTCACTTACATGTACATCCCTGTATAGTTGACAGTTCTGCTATTGGATGAAATGAATAAAATATGAAATACACTTACCTGCTGGATCTTTTCCCTGAGATTCCCCCCCCCCTTCTGCTAACTAACCCCCCACCCAAGCTGTCTACCAGCTTTCGTCTTTGTCCTCCATCACACGTGCCCTGATGACTCTTTCCCCCTTCCTACAGGTATGTGTTTTCGTCCTTGTCATTCTGCCTTTGAGAACATTTTGTATACCCGGTACATTCTTCTGAGCTTAAAGAAATAATCATGAATCACTCTCCCCTTCCTCATTCTGCATTTGAGAAAGGTCCTGCTAGGATCAAAATAACAATACCTCAACCTTTTTGAGATCAAGATAATGAGTTCCATTTCTTAAAGGCCCTATACAACTCGGAAGATTGCCACAGTTTGTGTTTTAAACCATTGAACACTAAAAAAAATGACGTCCAGAGCATACTGGTCGAAACGTCGAGTTACCACTCGGGTCCTTTTCAGAACCACACCTCTTCCTTTAAGAGACCTCATACATGGTGTCACCGCAAACCTTCCTATATATTGATTCACCCACCATGCAAAGCCTTCAGTCTTATTTATTTACTCAAGAAAAGAAATCCTGTGAAGGTTTTAGCTCAAATAGTAATCCGAGAAAGTAGAAAAAGGCAAAGAAAAATCACGGTTTTTGCACTGTTCTGTAGTGTATTAGGCCTATAGTTTATTATTAGTAATAAACTATTTGTCGATATTTGCGTGAAGATTTCTCGAGAAGTACAGCATCCCACTCCCAGACCCAGACCGTAAGATTTCAACATGAGGGTTCTATCATGACCATCTACAAGCTGTGAAAATTAGAGGGAAATCTGCACAGGACATTGATGTTTTCCGATCTTACCCCATTGCTGTATTATTGGGCCTTTAAACAAAAAAAATACAAGAATGTTGCAAACCACTTTACTGACTTAATAAGAGCAAATTGCAAATCTCCAGAAGATGTTTTCCTCCTAGCAGAACCCTTTTCTCTATAAAAAGCAGATTTGCCTTCTGAGAAATTGCATTCTGCCTTTGGGAAAAGGTCGTGCCAGGATCGAGACATTTTTGGAGAAAAGTCCTGTCAGGATTGATATGTGAGGCCCTCTGTATTTGCACAATATCTCTATAAATGCTTTGGTCCCTATGTCACTAGGGGGCCCTCAAATTACATGCAATGTTCTGTCTTCTCCCTTTCCTATCTTATCCTGCCAATGCACTATGCAGTCTGCCACTGCCATTGGCAATGTCATCCAACAGACACTGCTAAATCCCCCTGTATGTGATTTATTGGGGCAATCAAGGATTAGCACATAAACACACATAGCCACTGTGTTTTACGACTCCCCCTCAAAAAACAGGGGGAAAGAGTTTGGGCTGGGGCTGGGTGCTGGGTCAGGAGGGATTCCCAGAGTTTGTTGCTGAAGGCTCAGAGGAGACTTGTTAAACATTTATCCCTGGGGAGGGGGTTGGGAGGGCAGGGGGGGGGTGTATAGAGGGAGGGCTGTCCCTCCGAGATTTCTTGATGTGACCCTAGGGTCGGCTGGCTTGTAATGTAAGTCCCAACAAATTCGGCCCTGCTCTGATAATATATTGGAGCCAGGCCCATTACATTGTTCATATGTTTGTGCAGTAAATGTCAGCCTGGAAAATTGGGATGTAAATTCCTTGAACATACTCCCATGTCAAAGCCATTTGACATAAGGAGAAATGGCAATGCCTGTATTTTGTATGCATCGTCTACACATACTTGTACATGTAGTTTCAGTCTTAAAAAATGATAGTGTGTAATGTGATATACATGTACATGTATGTAAAATTCTTGGAACCTACACTTTTAAGTACATGTATAAAATCAATTTCTACATGTACATGTACAGTACATGTAAAATTCTTGGAACCTACACATTCAAGTACATGTACAAAATAAATTTCTCATAAGGAAAAGCTGATTATAAGGCTGTGTGGTACACAAACATACATACATGTTCATGTCATACAATATCAGGGAAGTTACACTGTACATGAGCATACATGTATATGTACTGTATGTCGATTCACCTTGAAGTAACTCTGACTTCAACCAGCTGAGTCAGTTTTGCTTTGCCCCTGAACGTAATTCTGATAATTTTGTAAATGGTGAGTGCTGCTGTAATGTGGCCAACAGATGGTGGAGGCCAAACGTAACACATTCTGAACCTTTTGCACAGCATACATGTATGTACAGTAGTACACTGTAGTGTGGTTCACGGGTGATTTGCTTGTTGAAACACACCACAAGGCCCTCAGGAACAGTGGACCTGAAGGCAAACAAACTGAAATTCCTCATCATTTATACTATAGGGCTGTTCCCACTACGCCAAATAAACGCGAATCGTGAATCTCAAAACAAGCACCGGTAGAGGGACTGATGTTTAGGACTTTACACTGGGAATGTTCTCAAAGGCCAAATGTGACTGCTGTGAAGCCTGAAGGTGTAAGTGTACACTCAGTGTACGTGTAGCATCTGAGGAACCTTTTAGAACCTCATTTTTTTAATATGCACCCTCTTCACTTTCTCTTCTTTTGTGTTACCTCTTCTTTCTAGGCGCCGTGAACACCTGTGGAATGGGTATTTATAGGGTATTCATATTTATTGCACAAGCGCATGTACATGTACACTGTATGTTTATGTTTGCAGTTGATTTCTATAATGTCAGTAATTAGACGTGTGAATTCAAGGATGATCATTCAGCCTTTCGTCCATCACCCCTCCTCCTCCTCCTCCTCCTTCTCCTTCTCCTCTCACCTTCTCCTCACCTTCTCCTCTCACCTTCTCCTCACCTTCCTGTTGCCTGCCTTGGCCGGAGATTGAACCCACTCATTGATGGGACTGCTGACAGAAAGACCGTAGACCTAACGGGGCCTATTCACGAGCAATTACCATGAAATTAAAAACAAGGGCTCCTCCTCCCTCCTCCTCCTCCTCCTCCTCCTCCTCCTCCTCCTCCTCCTCCCCCTCCTCCTCCCCTCCTCCTCCCCCTCCTCCTCTGCTGTCTATAAATCACAGGGCTTGGGTTTTACTGTCCGGGCACTCTCCACGTCTGTGCCGGCAGCCCAAGCGTGAATTTTCCTGAACCGATCGGAGCCGTGCTGCCGGAGAATGGCGAGGCGTGAGCCAGGCTCACCCGTATCCAACTATTGGCCTTGGGGCAAAGTTTGAAAGTTCAGCTTTGAACACCTCCCTCTACCACTGACATTGCATTTTATTTTTTTTAATTTAAAGTTATTTTATTGAGCTGCATATACAGTACGTGCACCTACAGTATGCTTCCACATTTGTTTATGTAACTACCGTACATGTACAGTATATACATGTACACAATGTATATGTACATTGTACATACACTGTACCTACATGTACCTAATATTCCCTTTCTCTAATCCCTATCCTTCCTGTTGATCTTCACCCTAGTGTGTCGTGCTTAGTTGAACAAATTTCTTTTTCCTTTATCATAGCATCCATGAAGTTTTTCTTTGCCTCCACCCCCCCCCCTCCATTTAAGCACTAAAATTATGGATGACCCCCCCCCCCCCAAAGAGCCATAGCAAAAATTTACATCGCACGCTACAGGTACATGTACAGATGTACTGTAGTAACTGTACTTTCTCCAGATTGATGAAGTTGCCTGTTACACTATACAGCAAACAAAGTACGGTACATGTACCTCATCAAGTGTCAAGTTCTGATTCAGATACATGTACAATGTACATGTAGTCCCAAGTGTTGAGCAGACTTTAAAAAAACAGAACAAAAGTTGCTCTTTAGAACAACCGCACCCCACCTCAACACAGCCATAAATCAAAAAAAGCCGAAATTATATACATGGGCAGCATGCAGGTATGTTTTCTTTTTATATCGTCCCGTTCCAAATTGGTTTGGGTCCCATTGGGGGTGACAGTCCTCCACTTAATCAAGCCCTGGCAGATTTGCATCTGCTGACTGACAGCATTAAATAAAGCCTGACACCAAAACCAAACAGAGATCTTTTGTACCTGGTGGTATGCCAAAGCCACATTTCATGTTTGATTAGACTTCAAGTACAGGTCACTGACATGTGTATGTACATGTACATGTATTTACATGATTTAATGCACACATACCTGAATCCGGATCCTTGTGGAGACATGGCTTGGCTCTCGTGCACCATACAACCACCTGAGAAACTATGTTTTAAAAATGCTCCCATTTCAGCCACATTCACTTTCCTGGGTAGAAATTTGGACCGTATGTCCCTTTTATATAACACTTCAATTTGCGACGTTTTGTGAATAATTGTTCGGTTAAAAAGAAATTGCCACAGTGAGCCAATGCACCTACACGTGTATGTATGTACATGTTGCCTATGCAATACAGCACATGTACCGGAGGAGTGGATTAGGGCCAGAGACCTCTACTCTCATGAATGCTGTGAGTTATGTTTTCCACACTGTCCGAGTGTTGTGGGGACACACCCATTTCGGGGAAGGGTGGGGGTCGTCAGTCTGCGACACACCCTCAGTGAAGTGTCAAAGTCCTGAGTCCTGACGCAAGTGAAGTGCACGCCCATTTCTTTGAAGAAAAAAAATGGTCCTGCCGGGATCGAGCTGCCAGGCTCTCTAGATTTTTTGAGCATATTGAAGTGATTGCACGTGCAGCGGAAAGTAACTACAGTGTATAAGGAAGTTGCCACTGCAGCTTGCCCCTCTTTGCACAGTCAAGGTCAGCCCTAACCCACCACCAATATGGGTCTGTAGTGAAGCAGATTGTCCCTTTGCCTCCCCACCCCTTCCTTCCTGTCCCTTCCCTCCCCTATCTCTCTTCTCCCTCTCTCTCTCCCTCTCTCTCTTTCTCCCCCTCTCTCTCCCTCCCCCTCTCCCCCTCTCTCTCCCTCCCCCTCTCCCTCTCTCTCTCACTCTCCCTCTCCCTCTCTCTCCTCTCTCTGTCCCCTCTCTCTGTCCCTTCTCTCTGTCCCTCTCTGTTCCCCTCTTTCTCCCCTCTCTCTGTCCCTCTCCTCCTCTCACTATCTCTCTCCCCCCTCTCTCTCTCTTCCCCCTCTCTCTCTTCCCCTTCTCTCTCTTCCCCTCTCTCTCTCCACCTCTCTCTCTCTCCCCCCTCTCTCTTTCTCCCCCTCTCTCTCTCTCCCCCCTCTCTCTCCCTCCTCCCTCTCTCTCCCTCCTCCCTCTCTCTCTTTTCCCCCCCCCCATCTCTCTCTCCCTCTCTCTCTCTCTCTCTTTCTCTCTCTCTCTCTCTCTCTCTCTCTCTCTCTCTCTCTCTCTCTCTCTCTCTCTATCTATCTCTCTCCCTCCTCCCTCTCTCTGTCGCTCTCTCTCTCTCTCTCTCTCTCTCTCTCTCTCTCTCTCTCTGATCTTTCCTGATCCCAGCCACTCCTCCAGATGAGAAAACCTTCTGCCAGGTGATGGCGGCCCGCCCAGCAAACGATGTTCCCACATGCACATCATGCGCTGACCCCATGAACTCTGACCACTCGTTACCACCAAACAGAGCTTTGCTGCGTAGGGGTTCTGTGATGATTATTTTTTTTTCAAATGGCAAATGCTTTTCAAGCTGATCTTCCCTCCATCACACTTACTGGTGTACCTTTAGAAGGGAAACAAATCTTTATTATATGAATATTAATATATTAGATACATGTACTTGAAGTACATGTACATGTTAAGGATTATCTACATGTACTGTAGTCTACTAGTCCTACAGTGAAGTGCTGAGAATACACTTAGTAATTTGGGCCTTCAGACAGGCCGGAGACGTGAACAAAGGTGTTACAGTAGACACATGTATGATAGTGGTAACTGATCTAAAGCACTTAAAGACTCACAACGCTGCAAGAACGCATACATTTATAAGCTTTCGTTGGCTTCTGCTGAAGGAGTTGTTTCATCAGATGCAATCATGGAGAAGTAGTGATGCTCTGTTGAGATTGCTTGAGTTCAACCATAGTTCAACTAATATTGCCACAGAATCTGTGGTTGAATTTCAGTTTGTACGTATACATACACTGTACACCGTACAGTATATGGACAAAAATATCTGCCCTGGCCTTTTTGTGTGATTTGACAATGTACATTGCAACACACCCTCAAGAGTTGATTTACAGACACTCTTCGCAACCCCTCTGCCTTGCTTCGCGTTGTTCCGGTTGTAAAATGCGTGACTTGTTCCCATTTTTTTTTCTTTTAGATTTTTCTTTTCTTTTCTTTTTTGGAAGGGGGTGGGGATGATTTTTTTTCGTCTTTTTGATTTTTTATTATTATTATTGGTTTTGTTTGTTTGTTTGTTTGGTGTTTTTTTTTTTTGGGGGGGGGCACTGCTTGCCAGGCGCTTGTAATTTTTGGCCTGACAAAGAGGGTGAAGCCTCCTCATAAATCATCGTCCTGAAGGCTTAGGGGGTAGCTGACTTGCCTGTACCTACTAGTTGAAGTGCGGCGGTCCTCAGTCTAGGGGTTTGGAGATGTCTGGACTCTGGAGGTCTTAGTTCTGAAAACCTCTTCTCAGTCCTTTCCTTTTCAACACCAATCTATGGTACGAAGATTTTGAGAAAGCCTTTGAGAATGGTCCTGCTAGGTCCTAAAAGGTCCTCCTGGGATCGAAACATCAGGCCCACTAAATTAAAAAAAAATTTGCATTTTGGTAATTTTAGTCAGTAAGCTGTTTACTGACACTATGAAGGTTAGCAGTAGTAGCAACCAAAACGTGGCTAGTACATGTACCAGCAACACGACATCGCGTGACTGTGATCACCTTTCTCCTTTCCAACCTGGTTGTTGGAATCCTTTCAATTCACTCCCTCGTCCCGTCCATCTATCTCCCCAACCTTCGCCCCCCCCCCCCCCCTGTCTGTAACAGACAGGATTCAAATCACGATTATTTGGACAGTGGACATGTCCCTACTTTGCACATACTGGCCGGTGACAATGATGGACGATACGATGCCAGCGTCTGCATGCAATGGTTGCTCACAGATAAGCCACAGTGGAAGGCATACAACCAGATATGAAATTGGATGCCACAGTCATTTGCAGTATAACACCAGGAAGAAAGCTACCAGAAACAAAATCCACGGCCACTCTGTTATGCGAAGATAAGAAAATAACTGGTTGACATACCAATCGTAAGGTACATGTATGCCCTCAACTCTCTATTATCTACAATTGTGGTTAACCGGACCACCAGATCAAAACCAGATGTACGTATCTGTCTGGGTCTCACATCCCCCAAATCACTTTGACTTCTGGAGCTGTGGTCTGGCCTACTGTATGCCGGTATATTTCATCTCCCTGTGAGACATCACAAAAGTGTTGCAAACTGCTCTCCAAATATGAATCTATGGCCATAGGTCTACACTTAAAACCTGGAAAATTTGATGCATCAATTTCCGCCATTTATTCAGTAACAGAAGTGAGTGCAATGGGGATAGAATCACTTGGTCACCACAATAGCACTGTCCGTCTGAGCTGGTAGAAGCTGTGCTTGTGGATGGAGCATCTTTGGCCCATTCAAACACATGGCCGGAATATCCATGACGGGAATGATCAACACCAAGCTTGTTTAATCCTTCTTTTGTGTGCATGCCAGCTTCTCTCTTTGATCTTTTCCCTTAGATCTTTTCCCTTTGATCTTTTCCCTTTGATCTACTAATCCCTTCCCTACTCCCTGCCCGTCCCTTTTATCTCATCCTTGTCTGCCTGGCAGCTTTTCCTCTTTGCTCCCCCTTCCGTCATCCATCTTCTCTCCCTCTCTATCTGTTTGTGTGTCCTTGTCCTGTCTTGCCTTTGAGAGAGGTCCTGCTAGGATCGACGCCATACCCCCTTTGTAAAATGTGACATGGTCTTTTCATTGTCAGCCTTTTTGCAAATCTATGTATGGCATTGGTCTGTGTCTTGTACATGTAAGCTGATATGAGGTGGCAACTTTTATCTTTGCAAGCTTGTAATTTTTTTTTCTTTTCTTTTTAGAAGCTGGTATAAGATAACCATTTGTTCCTCTGCTTTGCGGTTCTTATCTTGCTTGTCATTCATATTCGTACATGTATTTGTGGGCTACATTGTACATGTACATTCCTTTCGTCTATCAGTTTTAGAAAGGATACATGTAGATGTAGATATCTACAGGGGAAAAGGGATTTCTTTTAATTTTAAAGCAGCCCCAGTGATGTAGAATGCCTTGTGATTTCTGTTTTTATTTTTATTTCATTTTATTTATTTTTTCCATCCAAGACAAGCGCTCTTGGAATGTGGAAGATAATGAAAAAGCATTGCCTTTCCGGATCTATGTGATATTCTTTGACAAATGTCAAGCAGATTTGGTTTTCACATTATCACAGCCAGGGAAGTGAGTTCACCTTTTATCTGCATATGTGCATAGTATAAGCATAGTAAAAGCATTTTAGGCAATGACCAGGGGGCACTAAGGCAATGACCAAGGGGCAGCAAGGCAATGACCAAGGGGAACAAGGCAATGACCAAGGGCCACCAAGGCAATGACCAAGGGCCACCAAGGCAATGACCAAGGGCCACCAAGGCAATGACCAAGGGCCACCAAGGCAAAAACCACTAAGGCAATGACCAAGGGCCACCAAGGCAATGACCAAGGGCCACCAAGGCAATGACCAAGGGCCACCAAGGCAATGACCAAGGGCCACCAAGGCAATGACCAAGGGCCACCAAGGCAAAAACCACTAAGGCAATGACCAAGGGCCACCAAGGCAATGACCAAGGGCCACCAAGGCAATGACCAAGGGCCACCAAGGCAATGACCAAGGGCCACCAAGGCAATGACCAAGGGCCACCAAGGCAATGACCAAGGGCCACCAAGGCAATGGCCACTAAGGCAATGACCAAGGGGTGCTAAGGCAATTGCCTGAGGCCGAAGCAAGCATCAAAGGACGTACATGTATTTGTACATGTACTGTCAATCAGTTAAACATGTACTGTATGTGCTGGGGACCCAAGACATCAAAGACAATCAGGCTCCAGCTGTCATCATCTACCACTATCCAACCCGACCGCCTTGGACCTGTGCAGCGAACATTTTCAATATCTCTTCCCTTTATTGCCTCAACTCTGTCCAGTGCCCAAGCCCTGCTGCGCGATGCCATGCGCACGGACTCGGTCACCCTGAACGTGGAGCGGGAGGCCCCACACACCAAAGACGCAGAGGAGGGGGAAGAGGAGGAGGAGGAGGGCGAAACGACCACCTCTGACAAGCAGCAGGGGCACTCCATCTCGGACACGCCCAAGGTGCCGCCCCTGGTGCCCGCCCGCGCCCCTGCCACCGCCCTGAGCAAGGAGGAGTCGCCCCAGAAGGTTCAGAACATCATCGCCCCCACCAACACCCGGCGCATTGGGAGGAAGCTCTACGTCCAGCTCATGAAAGGTTTGTCAGCAAGTCTGCACTAGTACGCCGGAGTCGTGTGTTCGAATCCCATCTGAGCTGCCTGCATTGCGTTCATCTTTATCTTAATGATTCAAGCCCTTCAGTATTGACAATGTATGTGAGGTACATGTACCGTACATTGTATAGTGAGGGCCTGACGTTTCGATCCTAGCAGGACCTTTCTCTTTGGCAGATCCTGCTAGGATCCTGATTTTTAGATATTCGCCGTTTGATCATATTAGTCAGTAAGCAGGTTGCAACATTTGACAACATATTGCATATGACTAATGAGGTATAGTGAATACTGAATAGATTGTAAGGACCAAACTCCTGTAAGGGATACATGTATATGTACCTTTATACTGTAAGATTGCAATTTGAATCTACCGTTTGCAATTATTTTGAGTTTGCGCTTGTTCTTGCCAGTCGCAGCGTAGAAAACTGTGACATAATCTGCTTTTTCTCCACATACTCCCCCATCCCTCCCCCGTCCTCCTGCCTGCCTCTCTCACCCCCCAGGACCCCAAGGCCTTGGCTTCAGCATCACCACGAGAGATAACGCCGTGGGAGGCAAGAACCCCATCTACATCAAGAACATCCTGCCCAAGGGGGCGGCCATCGCCGACGGCCGCTGCAAGCCCGGAGACCGTCTGCTGAAGGTGAGCACAAAATCGAGGGGGCCAGACGGCCGAGTGGGATTACCACGGTCCAAGGATACAGTAGCCAGGCCGTTTACAAAATGAAGGCTTAGGCTCGGGCTTAGGCTTCGGTCATATATCTATCTTGATATACAAAAATGTTGCAAACTGCTTACTGACTAAAATAACCAAAATGCAAATCTTAAAATTTAGTGGGCCTGACGTTTCCATCCTAGCAGGACCTTTCTCGAAGGTCCTGCTAGGATGGAAACGTCAGGCCCACTAAATTTTAACATATTTATCTTACTCGTTATGATATCACAGCCATCTAAAAACAAAGCGTGTTTAGCCCCAGTTTCTTGGTGAATTACTCTGTGCCTATCAAGACAACAAACCTTCAAATTCGGAAACAAACTACAACCTGGATTTTTCAGGTTTTGTCAGACGGAGACGAAGCCCGAGCCTAAGCCTTAATAAGGGTGCCCCGACACGCGCACACAACGTATATAAGACCAAAGCAGGCAAAAGGGCGGGGGTCATTCTTCTTTCTTTGCATTTTCTTATGGGGGGGGGGGGGGCTTAATTTTGTATGTTCCTTTGGGACTACTGTGTTGGCCTCATCTTCAATGCTTGTGAGTGTCCGTCGACCTTTGTATGCATGTACTTAATCAGGCCATTTCATCAAATTGCAATTCACGCTGGACCAAGCATGCAATTACAGGAACTAGAAATGTGGGCATGTTGGTTTTTTTTCTGACAGAATCAACCAGCCCTCTGCATTCTGTTTCATGTTGAATACAAACAAATTTGAAAAAAAACCCAGAAGCCTCAGCTTAGGATAAATAGGTTTGCGGAGACACCATGTAAATTCTCTTTTGTGAGTAAGTGTGGTTCTGAAAACCAGTCTTCAGGAGAATGCTGGATTCCAGCATTCTCCTGAAGACGAGCAGAGTATACTGTTCGAAACGTCGAGTTCCTCCGGTTCTTTTCAGAACCACACTTACTCACAAAAGTGAATTTACATGGTGTCTCCGCAAACCTATTTATCCTGATATTCTCACCATGCAAACCTTCAAATCTCATAAGCCTCAGCTGGAATCAGCAGAAGTGAAAGGGTGCAGCACTGCGCGATTGTTATCAATTCTGAAGCACCCATTAAGGACGGCCACTTTGGCCCGCGGAAATCGAAAGAGGAGCCATCACCGAGTGGTCCTGAACAATAGCGAGATCTTTTTCATTTTTTTTTTTTTTTTCTCGGCCGGAAATCCCACTCCCATTTTCCCATTTATCAACTGGACGGGGCGACGGATCCTTTCCCTGAATTTGGCGTGATGCCAGTGCGATAGATAAAGCTCTGGTATGGGGTAGTGTCTAATCTCCCCTCTTGCCCCCCCCCCCCCCACCACCCTGCACTGCGTTAACAGTTGCCCATCCACAAAAGGACAGATACCCGGTAGTTGCCTGATTGATAGAGCTATCTTCCTGCACCGACTCCTGGACATACTCTGCTTGTGACATGGATTCTGGATATCATCTATGTGTCTGTTCTGCCTCCCATGCAGGGGTTTTAATAAGGGTTCTCAAAAAAAGAGAGATAAAAACCCACACAAAAAAGCAGGCCTTGCTGTTTCCATCCCGGTACTCGTGCAGGGACCTTTCTTGAAGGCAGAAATTAATTAAAGTGTAAACCTATATGGCTCCGTTTGATGCTCTGGAGGAAACACTTCAAGAATTTCAATAATCAAAGTTACAGAATGACGGTAATCAAAGTAAAAGGATTTAAAAAAAAATAAAAAAAATAAATAGATAAATTACCAAGACAGGGCCTATGCTCATCCACAGACTCCACATGGTCCAAAAAAAGTAGTTTAGATCTCGGTGAGACGTTAACTATTTCTTTTACTCTTCCAAAATACAACATTTTAGGCAGAAATATTTCAGTGAGAGGTTTCTACTATAACCATCTTCAAACTGTATTTAAGTTTCATGTTAATCTGTGAACATTTCTGTTTTTCGATCTTACCAATGTTGTATAGGGGCTTAAAAGTTTTCTATACCTTTTTTTTTTTCAATATGATATATTTCTCACCGTGTCTATTCCCTTCAACTCTCTCTCTTTCTCTATCTCCGGGTACCAGGTCAACGGCATTGAGATGACGGGCAAGAGCCAGAGCGAGGCCGTGTCCATCCTGCGCAGCGTGCGACTGGGCGGGGTGGTCAACCTGGTCCTGTCCCGCCAGGATGCCAGCTCCTCCCCGGCCCCCGCGGACCAGGTCCTTCCCCGCGAGATCGTAAGCGAAATCGGGTCCCGACTGAATCCAGCCCACAATGTCGCCGCAAGGATAAGGGGTTGTTTGACCACACTGCTGATACCCAGGCGAAGAGTGCTGGTTTTGTTTACGCCCACAATCCAGCCATAAGTTGAATAGACCCACAGAGTTTGTACAACAAATGCCACATCGTTTTAGCTCCTGATTAGGACAGACTCGGCCTCGATTTTTTCATTGCTTCGAGGAAAAACTTCGACTTAAGCGGGATTTCGACCACATGTAATTTGCTTACCGAAGTGTTTATGTACACAAAAGCCTATCCTTTCGGCGGGAACGAAGGATCACTTTGAGTTAAGCGGACTTTTGAGTTATCAAGGTTTTACTGTACATTTAATTTATTGGTGCGGTTGTTTCCCTCTGTTCTTCATTCCAACCGCAGCCCGAGGAGAAGAACACCGACGACCCGACCAATTCCAAGAACAAGCGGGTGCTCATCTTTGACATCCCCCTGAACGACACCGGGTCGGCGGGGCTGGGGGTCAGCGTCAAGGGCAAGCAGAGCGGGACGGAGGGGGAGCCCAAGGATCTGGGCATCTTCATCAAGAGCGTCATCCACGGCGGAGCCGCCTCCAAGGTGAGATCTGGGGGAAGGAGGAAGACGGTGGAGAGGGAGGAGGTGGAGAGGGGGGAGGCGGAAGAAGATGGAGTGGAAGGAGGAAGTAGGAGACTGAGAGGGAGGAGGTGGAAGAAGATGGTGGAGAGGGAGGAGGTGAAAGAAGATGGAATGGAAAGAGGAAGTAGGAGAATGAGGGAGGAGGTGGAAGATGGTGGAGAGGGAGAAGGTGGAGAGGGAGGAGGTGGAGAGGGAGGAGGCGGAAGAAGATGGAGTGGAAGGAGGAAGTAGGAGACTGAGAGGGAGGAGGTGGAAGAAGATGGTGGAGAGGGAGGAGGTGAAAGAAGATGGAATGGAAAGAGGAAGTAGGAGAATGAGGGAGGAGGTGGAAGATGGTGGAGAGGGAGAAGGTGGAGAGGGAGGAGGTGGAGAGGGAGGAGGCGGAAGAAGATGGAGTGGAAGGAGGAAGTAGGAGACTGAGAGGGAGGAGGTGGAAGAAGATGGTGGAGAGGGAGGAGGTGAAAGAAGATGGAATGGAAAGAGGAAGTAGGAGAATGAGAGAGGAGGTGGAAGATGGTGGAGAGGGAGAAGGTGGAGGTGGAAGAAGATGGAGTGGAAGGAGGACGTAGGAGACGGAGATGGAGGAGGTAGAAGAAGGTGGAGTGGAAGGAGGAAGTAGGAGATTCAGAGAAAGGAGGTAGAAGAAAAAGGAAGAAAGTGGAGATAGAGGAGGTGGAGAGGGAGGAGGATGAAAAAAAGGAGATGGAACGGAAGGGAGAAAGTTAGAGATGGAGAGGTGGAAAAAGGTAGACAGGGAGGAGGTGGAAGAAGATGGATTGGAAGGGAGGAAGTAGGAGATGGAGAGAGAGGGTGGACTGTGAAGAGATTGAAGAAGAGAAGATGGAGCAAAAGAAGGAAAGTTGGAGATGGAGATGGAGGAGGTAGAAGAAGGTGGAGATGGAGGAGGTGGAAGAAGGTGAAGAGTGAGGAGGTTGAAGAAGGTGGAGAGGGAAGAGGAGGTGGAGGAGGACGAGGATTATGAAGAGGAAGGAAGAGGAGTTGGAGGAGAAGGTTATCACAAACCTGCGGCCCAGAGCCACAGACAAATATAATGGACAGTGGACTAGTGCAGTTTAGGCCGCATGAAAGAAGTATTACAGGTGACTCGGAATCTGTGTGCGTTTTCCCACGACAGGACGGCCGGCTGCGTCCCAACGACCAGCTCCTGTACATCAACGAGGAGTCGCTGGTGGCCATCTCCAACAGCAGCGCCATGGAGATCCTCCGCCGCTCCATGTCCGGCGACAAGTCCCCCCGGCCCGGCATCCGGCTGGTGGTTGCCCGCCGCATGGAGCCGGGCGAGAGTCCCGCTGCCGCCGCCGCCGCCCAGGAACAACAGCCACAGCCGGGGTCCGTGCCGGACTCGGTGGACGGGGAGTCGGTGGGCCTCTGCCCTGGCAGTCCCGTCTCCATCTCGTCCCGTGGTATGGAGCTGGACATGGACGCCATGGACGAGCTGTTCAAGCACCCCATACTGAACAAGCTCAACGCCATCCAGGTACGGTCGCAGGTCTTTCAGTTGTGCCCGAAACGTGGCTATGGCAATCGTGCACTGTGTACCCAGTTGACAGTTTAGTCTGTAGGGAAATGTACAAATGTATTCCTCATAGGTCATTTACTAAACGAAGGCTCGGGCTTAGGCTTCGTCTCCGTCTGACCGCAAAACCTGAAAATCCCAGGTTAGTGGTTAGTTTCCAAATTTGAAGGCTTGTTGGCTAGAGTATTATTCACCAAGGATACTGGGGCCAAATGCTTGTTTTTAGATGCCTGACTTTTCTGACGTCAATTAGTAAGTGACAATTTTATCCCGCTTTTTTTTCTCCCTGTTGGATGCTGTTTTGTCATCCTTCAGCGGAAGTCACGGTAGTTTGACACCCCTCCCCAAAAAAGGACATGGATTTAATATTGAACAATTGACAACGGACGCCCATAGACAAGATCAGACACCGGCATGACACTTCTCCATTGGATCCAGCGATTGCTATTTGTTGATTGCTCCACACCTGCAGCCGATTTCAAGAAACTTCAGATGGACGCAACATTTTGTTGCATAACTTGTGCAACATTTTTACTGCCTTTGCTAAATATTGTTGAAAAGAGATTAATTCATGTACGCAACATTTGTAAGTTGCGTAACTTTTTTTGAAATTGGCTAAATAAGACTTTGCATGGTGGGTTAATCAATATTGGAAGGTTTGCGGTGACACCATGTATAAGGTCTCTTAAAGAAGAGGTGTGGTTCTGAAAAGAACCTGAGTGGTAATTCGACGTTTCGACCAGTATGCTCTGGCTGTCATCAGGAGAAACTCTGGTTCTTTTCAGAACCACACCTCTTCTTTAAGAGACCTTATGCATGGTGTCAACGCAAACCCTCCTATGTTGAAATTGGCCGCAGGGCCGTTCCCATTCAAAAGAAGCCGCTGTGATTTCTGACTGTAATTTCCTATCGACCCCCTTCTCCCCGACCCCCTCTTCCCTCGCCGCCTCTTGTCCTTCACTCCGCAGAAGGAGGAGTCTTCCAGGCAGCTGCCCATGGGGCCGGGCGGGGATGGGCTTCTGGACCCCGCCCAGCTGTCGCCCACCATGCCCAAGCCAGGGGCGGAGGTGGTCATGATCGAGGACACGGACATAGACGAGGTGAGGACGGGCCTCGGGATGTTGATACTGTACGGGCCGGGCCGCCCCTACGAATTTGGCCGAGAAGAAAAGTAGAGGGCCTGAGCTTTCAATCTTGGCAGGACCTATCTACCTCTGTTAGTGTTTGAGACGTTGGAATACGCGTAGCTGTGAGCCGTTTGAAGACCGTAACCGAGGCTTAGGCTGTGGCTCCATTTCCGAATCGGAGAGATTTGCATGGAGACGTCAGGCCTTCTAAAGTTTAGTGGGCCTGACATTTTGATCCTAGCAGGACCTTTCTCAAAGGCAGCATTTCGATCCTAGCAGGACCTTTCTCAAGGGCACTCTGCCTTTGAGAAAGGTCCTGCTACAGTAGGATTGACACGTCGGGCCCTCCTAACTTTTGAGATTTGCATGTTGGCAAATTTAGTCAGTAAGCAGTTTGCCACATTTGTTTATATCACTCCATGCCTTTCTAAGTTATTAGACTTGCATTTCAGGCAGTACGTAGTCTGCAACTTGATTTGCTTGATTCAAACTGGAGTCTTGTGACGTGTTTGCTGCAGGCCCTCGCTAAGATGGACGCCAAGAATGCTTCCGGCCCTTCTTCCTCCTCTGCAAGGGCCCCCTCACCACCCCAATGGCTGGTAGACACTTGGGAGAAAGCAGCCCAAGAGGACGGGTGAGTGCAGTGTAGTATAGCCTCCTATGGGCTTTGTAGTAGGGCGCCCTCTGTGTCAGAGAGCCTACACTTGGGAGAAGGCAGCTCAAGAGTACACTGTAGTATAGCCTTCTGGTAGGGCGCCCTCTATGTTTGAGAGCAAGCATCAGAAGAAGATGGATGTGTGCTGCCAGCATGAAACTTTTCCGCGGATCCACGGATTTCTGCGTTGTTTTTTTAATTCAGCCGTAAAAAAATAAAATCTGTAAAAAAAAAAAAAAAAAAAAAATGCATCTGGATATTTCTTCTCCCCTAACTATTATTTAAAACACATGCTGAGATCAGGTTAAAAACTTTTCTGTGTGTATGCCTTGAAAAAAGGTTACAATCTGTCACTCAGCTTAAAGTAGGCACTTTAGGGGAAAATTTGTTTTGGGTTATTTGCTTTTAAAATGTTTACAGGGTGAAAGGGCAGATCAGTAGCATTACAAAACATTTTAAATTTTTGAAAAAGCACATTCCATTCCGGAGATATGAATTTTTTAGTTCATTTTATTGTAATGACAAAAGGAGTCAGATGTCAAAGGTCATTCTCTTTATTTTCATTGTTTTAAGGATGGCACCGTACAATTCACATAAAACAGCCTTTACTAGCTTCTAAATTAAAAAATACTTATTGTATGGACATGAAACTTTCAGGATATGTTGCATGTATGCTAAGCTGTCTTTCTGGGCAAGATAAACAAAATCGAACAATTAATTATGTATCTTATTTGCATATTAATGACAAAAATTTGCAAAGAAATGTATTTTGTGCTGTCAACAAGACCCATACACTTGAGAGGGATTTGTATTTTGTAATAATTATTCCCTCCATTTATCAGAGGAAGCACCTTGCTCATTCTGTTGGTTTAATATGTCACAATCTAATTTGTGACTCAATTTGCTTACTAATTGGGTCTAATTACAGAATCCTGAAATTGACATACATGAAGTTGCATTTACTGACTTCCAACTATTTGTCACACGAGGATGAATCTTTAAATGTACTTTTATAATATACTTTTAAAGCTGTACTTGATAAAAGCAAGTTAAACAAAATAATTAATGAGTTGTACATCTTATTTGCATACTAATTAATTAAAGTTTTTCCATTATACAATACCATATAAGGGAGTTCTGCAGTTTGCAAATTACATTCCAACAATTTATCAGAGGAAGCACCTACATTTGTTCTGATGGTTCAATAAAGTTACAAATTAACTCGTTATTCAATTTGCATACTAATTAGCTCTAATGAGAAAGAGCATATGACCTGACCGAACATGTATGCAGCTTCTCTACAGGAAATTAAATCTACGTTCATATTTGAGTGATATACAAAAAATGTTGCAAACTGCTTACTGACTAAAATTACCAAAATGCATATCTTAAAATCTAGTGGGCCTGACGTTTCAATTCTAGCTGGACCTTTCTCAAAGGAAGAGAAAGGTCCTGCTAGGATCGAAACGTCAGGCCCACTACGTTCATATTTGTTGATATTTTCTACAGTCTATTAGTATTACATTGTTTGGGGGAATTTTTTTTTGCAAGTATAAGCCATACCACAAAGAAACAATCCAGCATCTAATTTTGCATATATATATATTAACAAGTTACAATTAATTATTCAAAGACTTTCAAACAGTTACAAGTTTGTGAAATGTTCGCAGAACCATCGCAGATAGATAGCCATGGGATGTCCAGCTGAAGAGGGGCCGGGCTGATCAGAGGCAGGCACATCAGAGTCCGACACATTACCTTTAATGGAATAGTTAAGGAATTTTGATTTAAGGTTAGATAATGATAGCGAGGGGAATGTACTAAGAAACGCACGGGTAACAAAACATTAATTTTACTGCACAAACTTTACTAAAATGCTTTTAGGTTGCTTGCTTCAAGTTTTTGTGTTTATTTTGTGGGTTACAATAATTAAAAAGGGCTCAAGAAAATGTTGCTCAAGAACTGAAGAAGTCAATAAATAATTCGACCTTTAATGAAATTACATCGATTGTATTGAATAAGGACATCGATTCATCAAGCAACATTAGGGACGAAATGACAGTTGGCGGTGTCTGACAGGATATATGGATCGAGGTGGTTGGGAGTCCGTGATTTAGCTTTTACTTTTGCCATTTTATAGGACCATAATTTCCCATAAACAAACAGTTTGAGTGAGAAAACGACGGTCGCAAACGGTAAAAAAGTCGTCCTTCACTTTAATATCTTGGTTGAATTTTCACTAAAGAAAACCTAGTGCCATATTTAACTATCACCACGTTACTTAATCACTGAAATAAAGCTGCGAATGAAGCCAGAAAAGGAAGATAAAATTCACGGAACACTCCGAATATCGGGAATTAGACAGGCCATGACACTGGGCCGGGTACCAGTGCCATGCAGGCATGCATACCACAATACACTGTGCACGCGTACGTTCGGTTACCACTACACGTCAGTACAGCACGTGCATAGACAGTATGTACGTATACGTTGACAGCTCAACAAAACTGCAGCACTATCATTTTGATTTCCCTTTCCGTTGCTTTTCCCAAATCGTAAAATCACTGACATCCACACCAAAATGAAGCTTAAATATCAATAATCACACGTACCTTAGTTCCCTGGTGATTTACAAGAGATTTCCTTTCGAAAAATCGTTCTGAATTTTTCAAAATTTCGTATCTCAGCTCTCCATACTCCGATTCACGTGGAACTCACACCAGGGTAAAGCACATTTCCGGATCTATTCGGAAATGCCCACGATGAAGCTTTACAGCCAATCACAACGCGCGGATTCCTTCCGGAGAATTTCGCACCGAAACCGAGCGCACACGAAGTGCCGCGAAAATCGTTGCCGGGTCATGACCTTCGAGATCGGCACAAGAAAAATGATCGCAAAGGCCGCACACGCGTTACTTCTCTCGCCATAAAACACGATCTACATGGAATTTGAAGTTGATTTTTGGGGGAAGTACAGAGGATGTACTCATAATGACTGTCTCCAAATTTGAAAACGATAGGTTGTGTGATTTTTTTTAAATGAATTTTTAAAGTTTATATGGACATTGAGACTGGATGGTCGTTGTGTGTGCGTGCGTGGGTACAAGTTTTGGTCTCCTGTAATTCGACACCCCACTGAAGTGCCTACTTAAAGTCAAAAACTGCTCAGAGTGCACCACAGAGCATCAAGAATCCAAAAATTTTTGGGGCCCGCTTAAGGCCCCCAAACCCCACGCTGTAAGGGCTTCGCTCACGATCGCAGTTCCATTCTAACATTTTCCTCTTTTTTTTTAAATGCAAGAGTTGCACACTATACTTGTACAAGTTCCAAAAATGGTGTTGTACATTCAGAGAATCCTAATGATCTGTTTTCTTCGACATGTTGCATGGAGTATGGTGGTACCATGTGAAGATACTCTTAATACCAGCAGGAACAAAATAGACCTATTACCCACCTGGGTGGTACAGAATATACTTTTTTACTATGATTGCAGAGATGGATGAATGGATTCAGCTTCAATCATTGTTTATTAAATGCCCATCTTATACAGCCCATTTGTGATAAACATGTAAACAACCTGCCAAAGGCTTGCAATAAACAACTGTGGGGAGGTGGGTGCTGGCTGGGGGAGGATTGGGTGACAACAAATGGAAAACAGGAAGTGTCCAGTCAGTGCAAGGACAGGAGGCCATAAACATTTCCAGATAGGTAAGGGCCAAGGATCCAGTCCCTGGACTCTTTCATGTTATTGGTTTGACCCACGCTGGTGTCTTGCGCTGAGAATTGGCAATCGATTTGATCTCTGAGACCCCTGGAATAGTTATTGCACTTGTCGGGAGTCTTCAGTCAGTTCCCAGACACGTGTGCTCTGACCACATTTGCTCCTTCAAGACTGATTTTGGGAACCAGTTCTCAGTTTGGCTTCAATTAAGAATGTCTCTTAATTAATCCCCTTGATGCCTGTTGCTGTATCCTGTTAACATCTGGTCAGTGACGAGCTCCTGACTTAACCAATAGAGGGAGCCCTTCGCATCCCCTTCTTGCCCCACATCAGTTGCTCTCTCTCTCTCTGAGAGTTGTTAGTCTGGTTTGCTGGAGCCGGATTTGACTAAGACTGCTGTTGCCTTTCCTGTTGTCGCAGTGACCTCAGCACGGTGGACGATCCGTACAACCAGTTCCAGAGAGACAGCTTTGCCCGCCGTAGCTTCTCGGAGCGACACAAGGGATCCCTTGACGCCAAAGAGGTAAGCACTTTGGAAAAAGAAGTTCTCTTCCAATTTTCATAAAAAAGTTGGTGAGCTGGGCGTCAACTTCATTAAGCTTCGTGATCTCAAAAAGTTAGAGGGCCTGATGTTTCGATCCTACATGTAGCATGTCCTTTCTCAAAGGCAAAGTGCCATTGCCTTTTACCTTGAACCCTGGACCTGGTTTTGTGTACCATTGCTCTGGTCTTGCTGTAAAATCCCTGGTCCAGTCAAAGTTTTCTTTGCATTTTTTTTTTTTCATAAAAAAGTGGGTGAGCTGAGTGTCAACTTCTTTAAGCTTCGTGATCTCAAAAAGTTAGAGGGCCTAATTGTAGCAGGACCTTTCTCAAAGGCAAAGTGCCATTGCCTTTTACCTTGAACCCGGGACCTGGTTTTGTGTACCAGTGCACTGGTCTCGGTGTAAAATCCCTGGTCCAGTCAAAGTTTTCTTTGCAATTTGTTTCAATTTGCAAGGTAGTAGTGATATACAAAAATGTTGCAAACTGCTTACTGACTATGCAAATTTCAAAATTTAGTAGGCCTGACATTTCAATCCTAGTAGGACCTTTCTCACTTATTAGTAGTATTAGATTGACCACCATTTGTTATTTGGTTTGATGCAGATGGCCTGGTACAAGAGGAAGTACGGCACGGAGAGTTCCAAGACACAGGGCAAGGCCGGCATCGGTTCCCCTCTGCAGAAAGGTAGGCAGCCAGTCCCCAAGTCCCTCCTTAGTCATTAGAAAACAAATACACTAACTGGCCAAGCAAGCCACCAGACATCAGGGCCCAATTTCATAGAGCCGCTTACATTTTTACCCCAAAACAGGAAAGATTCCTCCCAAAGAGGAATGGTTGGCAGCTAGTGGTATATATATGGAATAACGTGTGCACTTGAACTGCTCGCGATGTAATGGGACGGGACGGTGGGTTATCGAGTTCTGTAGGTCTCTGGTATCCATGTGACACCACAGCACTGTCAGCGAGCCGGGCCTACTTCCACCATTTCTCTATCGACTTGCCTTCATGTATGGGCTCCTTTAAAGCCACTACACAACATTGGTCGAGGTCAAAGTATAGCATCCATTCCATACGTGTCTGATCCAACATATGCATGAAATAGCACACCTGTGGAAATTTCAGCTCAATCTGCCAACCGAGTCTCGAGAAAATCGTGAAAACCGCTTCATTTGTTTCGCCATAATGCAGCATTCTGGAAAATAGTTAAGATCTCAGTGAGACGTAAACGATTTCTTTTACTCTTTTCTCCCAAAATACAACAGTTTAGGCAGAAATATTTCAGTGTCAAGTTTCTACCATAACCATCTTCAAAAAGTATAAGTTTCATGTAAATTTGTGAACATTTCTGTTTTGTTATCTTACCAATGTTGTGTAGGGGTTTTAAGCGCCCAAATTAGCTGAAACATAAAAAAGTCATGATTCATAGGATCACCTTGCCAACCGAAACTTCATTATTGGAGCCGTTTCCACTTCACCAAATAAATGCGATTATTTGAATCGCGATTCAAATTCCACTCTTTGTGAGTGTGAAAAAAACCAAAAACGTGATTATTAGTGGGATGTGAATCGTGATTCGGACTCCACTAAGAATGAGACTTTTTCAAACAATCAAGTTTATTTGTGACGCGGTGTGTGTGGGAATGCTCCACTGAATCGCACCAGTTTTATTTTGTTTAATCCCACAATGCACCGCTCACGGTCTGATTGACAGGACGTGCCGTGCTTGTTTATATGTCTCCCTGCGTGGGACACCCACTGCAAATGCTAACCACATTGGGCTCTTGATTTTTTGCGACGCAGTTTTTTGGCCTTTGTGGACACGACCAAAAAACAAAACAAAAATTTCATCGCGATTCAAATTTTGTTCATTGTTGGAACGGCCTAGTGATAACTCGGCTTTCCGGCCAGTATGCTCTTCTCCTGATGACAGCCAGAACATACGGTACTCTTCCTTAAAGGCCCTATACAACATTGGTGAAAGTCAAAAGATTGCCTCAGTTTGTGTGTTAAACCATTAAACATTCCAAAAAAGAAATCCTGCGAAGCTTTTAGCTCATATGGTACATTTTAATCTGAGAAAGTAGAAAAAAACCAGTGGTGTTTATTACTCGCGAGTAATAAACTACAGTACAGTGTATCTGTGAATGTTTGAGTGAAGATTTCTCGAAAAGTACAGCATCCCAGACCGTAAGATTTCAACACGAGGATTCCACCATGACCATCTACAAACTGTAAATCAGAGGGAAATCTGTGGACATCGATGTTTCAATTCTTGCACTTTACATGTACTCGATAATGAGCCATTACAATGTACATCAATTGGTTGATGTTTTGTGATGCTGTGTGGTGACGCTCACCATCTCACGCATGTTCGCAGTTTTTCTACACGCATGGTGGCGCTCTCTACTTCCGCCCATACTCGTTAAAGTTGGCAGCCTCAATGGCATTACACTCTGCCGCACGCTAACCACATGAATATTGCAACATCCATCAGAAACCTGCTGCCCAGAAAACTCCCCTCTCCCCTCATCTCCGCTCGTGCGCCTTGTCCCTTAAATGTCTGCTCACTGGCCCGTGAACAAAGAAAAAAAAACCTTTCTAATTTTTCGTTGCCACGGAGATAACCAGCCATAAAGGGAAGGCAAAATTAACGAGGGAACTGATGGTATTTGTCCTCGTTCGCGTCACGTACTCCCTTCATTATAATTTTTATTTTTTTTGGAAAATGAAGCAGAAGGCTTTTAGCTTGGTGAGTTTGTTGGTTTGTCCTCCAAATACAAAAATCATCATGACTGATGCAACCATGCTGTGTGTAAATATATGAGTAACCATGGTAACCAAATGGGTAACCATGAGTAACCAGTGGTCTTGGGAGCCTGTTGGGAATTTATCATATTTATTTATGTTTTTCATAAATGTTTTTTATGTTATTCATGTTTTTTTATGGTCAACTCGCCAATGACGTGCACAATTATCGCCGTTGAACTTATCTACATGTACGATAAGGGAAAAGTGAAATGGAACAATTTTACTTTGATAGTTCCTTGCTAGAAAAAAATGAAGTAAAACAATCTTGAAGCATCAAGCTGGCATTTCATTGGTTTCCATCACTGATCAGCTAAAATTTAAAATACCAAGCACGGTAATAGGTCAGAATTTTTTGTTGGGGGGGTTGGTTTTATGAATCCATATTATTAACTGTACTAGGACTCAAAGGGTAGACTCGAAAAATGGTTTTGGTTTTAAAGAAAAAAAAAGCTGTTGGATTCAATCTGGGCTTTGCAAGTTTGTCCCTGTCCTGGCCTTGTGCCAAGGATTTGAGCATACATGTACAGTACGTATAGGTGGGCTACACGTACGTACATACAGTTCAGTACAGTAGTTAATGTGAAGGTTGTGGTTACCGTAAGTTTGGCTGCTTGACTTTGTACTTTTTACCATGAACTGAAGTCAGCAGATCTCCTCTCGTGGACAGAAAGCCTCAAAGTGTACATGTACATGTATGCACTCTTTCCAACTGGCTGGTCTTCAAATGCGCTCCATAAGTTTCCATTATTTGTAAGGCTTGACAAACACATCTCTCCTTACACATCTCCTCGGATATGGACTAGGACGAAACAAGATAAGACCAGAGGCCGATTTCACAAACGCTTTGTGATCATCGCAAACGGCCAAATTGATCGCTAAGTCTGAAATCCATTGCATCTTAGCGGTACACAGATCGCTTAGTTGTGATGGATTTCAGACTATAATGCACATTATAATGCACATTTGTATAGCACCAAAGCCATCAGGATTGGTAATGCTCCCAGGCACTTAACCGTGAAAATATGAAACGGTAAACATAAAATAAATAAAAATATTGAACAATATAAAAATAGATATTGAACAATAGTAAATGCAGTGCACTGGGATATTTAAAAAGTGTACAATACAGATACAGTAGATGAATATGGTGAGACCGAGACAAGTTGAGATGACATCGGTGTGGTTTTTCTTCTGCAATTTGCTCAGCTGTGTGATTTACCTCTGCCAAGGCCCTGCGTGCTGGTAAGGTTAAGGTTGCTTTGGTAGGGTTAGCAACCCACTGTGATGCCAAGCGGCGTTAATTGCCTGTAGACTCAAGTCACAAACCAAGGTTGACGCCATCTCTCATGCAGCAGGCATAAAGGTTTCCTGCCGAGTGCCGACTACTATGTTTGTTTGTTTGTTTGTTTGTTTGTTGTTTTTTTTCTTCCTTCGCCGATGCCAGTACTCTCGTCCAGGCCTCAAATGCTGGATCCTGTCAACAAGTGACCGTTGTCACGCACGAGAATGGGGAGGAGAAAGGAAATTGGGGTCTGGGGAGGGTGGAATTTATAAAGAAAGAAAGAAAGGGAAAACCGCCCCTAGAATAGATAGTGGAATAGTCCGGCATTGCCAACCCTGTCATGCCATTGGTTGAACGAAACAAATTTTGCTTGCCCGCTCTGTGTATGACTGGATATGGTGATTGTCATAGCTATTATTTGTCTATTCTAGACCTAGCTATTATTATTATTGTCACTGGGGCTGTGGTGACGTGCAAGCATTTATAGGCTAGTGGCTTGCAGTTCCCTTCCCCTCCCTCCCCTACCCTCCACTCTGAATGAACTGTCAGTTGTCAGTCAGTGGGAACCTGATTACCGTGACCCTGGTGGGAGCTCAGCCCGGAGCTTAGCTCGCTCGCAGTCAGGCTCGCCGGCCACTGCATCTACGGTAGGCATCGCCAGCTTGACGCGTCGCCGCGTGCCGTTGCGGCGTTTTTGGTGGTCCCACCGGCTGTCTGGAAGCCACCCCTAGAGGGCGTGCACTGCGCCGATGCCAGCTGGAGTTGATTGAGCAAGGGCCCTACCTCTCTCTCTCACCCCTTTGTCGGTGACGCCAAAGATAAACATTGTAGACGGTACTTTGGACCGTCGTAATTGCTGTCTGTGATGTGCATCGGAGCAATCAAGAGCGGCCAGGTTGGACGGACTCTTTGACTGTAATGTGAAGTGGAAGGGCACTATTTTTCTGTGTGTGTGCGTCTTTGGATGTCATCTGCTCTGCTATTTTGATAGCTGGAGTTCAACTGGCCTCTGCCGCTATCATTGCCAACCGTTTCCTGCTTCATTTTCGGATAGCTGGAGTTCAACTGGCCGCGGCCCTCATCACCGCCTACACCTCCAGTTTAGACGGGGGAGTGGAGCAGTGGACTTTGAAGAACCACTCTCCACGGATGCCGTACACCTTGGCGGGGCAGCGGGGGGTCTGAAGGTCTTGACCTAGAGGGAAATTGCCTTCTTTGAACAGACTGAGGACCC
The DNA here is from genome assembly GCA_949987565.1 of Luidia sarsii. Lineage (NCBI taxonomy): Eukaryota > Metazoa > Echinodermata > Asteroidea > Paxillosida > Luidiidae > Luidia > Luidia sarsii. Next base: position 5,497,779 of record OX465109.1, read on the forward strand.
TCAAGTCTCTCGGCCTATCTAAGGCACTGCCATCTCTCGTGGAAACTCCCTCAAGATTGGATTGCTCGGCTGGAGTGAAGAACTCGACTCATCAGGCGCCATCTGGATTCTAGTTGGGTCTTTCAGAAGGTCGTCCGGTTGCCTCTGATTCTGTCTCGGAAATCGATTAGATTTAAAAAAAAATAAAAAATTGTTTTACCCCGTTTGGCTTTAGCGCCACCGCCCTTGAGTGTTTGCCGATGGACACCGTTCTTTTCCGCCATCAGTCCATCCGGCAGGTGATCGGCCGCCTGTCACAGAAGCATCAGGGCCTCTCTCATCGAATTTGATGCAGAGGAAGCCTGACCGAGTTGCAAGGCAGTTTTCTTGGGGAGGAAGAGGAGGAGGAGGAGGAGGAGATCCCCCAAAATTGTCTCCTTCAGAGAAGGAAAGATCTACTGACAGTTACTGGAACCCCAAAATCCATGCCTCTCGCCCCTCTGATCCAATTTTTTTTCTCCTCCCGGGGATCACCGAGCGGTCGCTATCTACATGTACTCTACCTCGCCCAAATTCCCAGAAATGTCTGATTGTGCGGGAGCCACCTACTCTGCATCTTAGAAAAGTTATTGACGTCGAGACGGCCGGCCTTCAGATAAATCTCTTTTAAGTCCCTTCACAGCCCTTCACCCCCCCCCCCCCCCCCCCGGCCTCTTGGATTTTTCGTGTCTCTCTGTGTCGTCGTGTTGGCAAGTGGATTTGGCAAGAGGAGGAGGAAGGGGGGGAAAAAACAAATAATCCCCAACGTAATGGACGGCGTAAAACCCGGAGTGGCCAGCCCCGCTTTCTTGTTTACTCAAACAAGCCAGATGCGCAAGCCGCCAGTACCGCTGGCAGGGAAAAGCCTCGGTCGCTGTCTCAGCCAGGGGAGGACCATGATGTTATGGTCCCCACACATTGACAGACCACAGATTGCGAGTTC
>OX465109.1:5498939-5521439 GCA_949987565.1 Luidia sarsii
TATGTGTCTCTCAATTTCCCTGGTGTTACTCTCTCTATCACTATCTCTGTTTCTATCTCTGTTTCTCTCATGCTTTCTTGTTCTCTCTTACCCCCTCCCTCTTTGTCTCTGTCTCTACGATCTGCCTGTCTCTATGTCTGAGTCTGTATCTCTCTGTGTCTCTGCTTCTCTCCCTCCCTCTCTCTCCCTCCCCCCCCTCTCTCTCTCTCTCTCTCTCTCTCTCTCTCTCTCTCTCTCTCCCTCTCTCCCTCTCTCCCTCCCTCCCTCCCTCCCTCTCTCTCTCTCTCTCTCTCTCTCTCTCCCTCTCATTTTCTCTCTCCCTCCTGGAGCAGGTGTTCCACTGACCATCCTTATTGACTGGGTGCTTCCCCTTTATCACAATGATCATCTCCTCTCTCTCTCACTCTATCTCTCCCCACACTTTCGATCTGATGATGCCAGAAATCCTGGCAGCTTATCGCAGGGTGTAAAAAAACAAACAAAAAAAAACGGTTCAATGGCTATTATTCCAGTCATTTCCTCCCCCCCCCCCTGCAATGGCATGGCTGAAGTGCAAAGTGAAAGGTTTGCTGTGACACCATGCACGTACTTATTTACATGTATCTCTTGTGAGATGGACCGTGGCTCTGAAAACTCAACGTTTCGTCCAGTGTTTGCTCTGTCAATGGTCAGTCCAGATAATTTGATTACATTCAGTGTATGTGTACACGGGCATGCTATTGTACATGTACATGTGCAGTATACATGTGTACAGCACCGTGAGAATACTGCAATGACTATTACATGTAAGTGTACGTTCATGTACAATGTACATACAGCATTCAGTCTCATAAAGCTTGCCCTTGCCTCTGGCCATCTGCGTACAAAATGGGCACTTTCTGCTGGCAGAGTAATAAAGGTGTCAATCTCTCTTCATCTCTTTCGCTCAGCTTTTTTTTTTTTTTTTTTTTTTCTTCCTTTTATGTCCATCTGGCTACCATGGCAACCCCTCCCCTGCAGTAATTGTGCGGTGTTTTATGGCGCCAGCTCCCCCTGGCAACTTGGCACCATAAATAAACATGGCGGCTGGCCACTGTCGGATCACAGGACTTTGAGTAATCTTCTTCTGAGCCATGTTGAGCATGTCAATTGCATTTCCTGAGAAAGATATGCAAATACAGTGTACATATACTTTTGGGAATGGATATGTATGATCATTTCATCCTTTTGGAATTAGAATTTTAATCAGTGTATTAATGTAATGTACTGGGGTATGATAGATATCTATTTTTAATGTGCATGTACTTTTATAACTTGTCTATGATTTGGCTAAAAAACCCAAAACAGAAGTTCTGCTTCCAGTTACCCGTCTGACCCTATTTCTAGCCTGCGACACTAACATTTTGATCGGGAAACAATGATACCGGTGGTCGTTGTGTCTTGTGTTTTATTATTACCCTTAAGGCTTGACCACATAAAGATCCCTCCATATGATTGTACACAAAACAAAATTGGGGAAAAAACCTACCTACCCTATTTTGAAATGCCATGTAATCGGAAGCAGAACTATTTTTGTGTGTGTCCCCAATTCACAAAATTCACACGTTTACAGTGTGACGAAATAGATAATCTATCTACATGTCTGTAGATAGATGTCTTTGCCAGTTTGAGAAAGGTCCTGCTACATGTAGGATTGAAACGTCAGGCCCTCTAACTTCTGAGATTTACATGTATCTACAAATGTATCTATCTGTCAATGAGCCTCATGCAGACAGTTGAGCAAAGATTACTAGAGGATGAAGCATGTATTGCATCCCTGCATAGAAGACACCTCAAATAATCTGCAACAGGACTGCTCCCCCCCCCCAAAAAAAAAAAAAAAAAAAAAAAAAAAATCAAATAAACAAACCCAAAAGTGCATCCCTAAGCACGGGCATGTGCATTTGTGCATCATGTTGCATGTTGCTGGTCATTATTAACCAATGCACGGTTTTTCTCCTTTTCTCTTTCCCCGTTCTGTTTTCCTCTCTCTTGCCTGCCTCCCTTCTTCGTGCTGGTTTGGGTACAGATATTGCCATTAGTACCAGTAGTCTGGTCAAATCTAACTCCACTGATGACATCGCTGATAATTCCAACCTGTCTTCCAGACACCAGCGTAAGTATTTTTTTTTTTATTTTTTTTTTTTTGCATTTTTCTTTGGGGGGGATTTCATGAGAAATTATCATTTATTATGGGGAATGGCTGAAAATCATGTTCTTTTATGCTTCATTTTGTCATGGTCGTCCTCATATTTTTCTAATGTAATGATTACCGCTACAGTGGATGAACATCCTGGGATCCATGAAAATTGTTTAGTATATATGGCAGTCGTTCGTTAAAGCAGTTGCACCCACATATTTTGTAAACAAAAATTCGGGAGCCAAGGGGCATGTTCATTATTGGCAAATGTTCGGTATATCGGCGTTCGTTATAGCGATGTTCCACTGTACTGTACATCTCGTGGGTGAATACCAAAACTATGGGGTGTTTTTTGTGTGTGTGTGTGTTTTGTTTTTTGAGCAAGCAATTAGCACTTAGCATACAATGCTGTTGAGGCATCGTTTAGGGCAAACCCCTCAATGGATGGCATCGTCACCTGCATGAATCGCCCTGGCAATCAATCAGGCAAAGCACTCAGCATGCAGCGTTCACATCGTTGAGCAGGGTCAACCCCCTTTTTGCCCTTGAAAAAAAAAAAAAAAAAAACTGTGCACGGAATGAGCACGCGGCAGCAATGGCACTCTGGTGCCAGTAAAACCTTGGGCAACTGGTTCACCCCGGCCTTGACCAGATCCTGCCAGCCATCCCAAATAATGGACAGAGCACCTAAGACTCCATTTGCATTGCAAGCCTCCATCTCTCTCTCCCTCTCTCCCTCTCTCTTTCTCAATGGCGTAAATTGAAACTTGATTGCTCCCCTCCTCATAATTTTTGGAGTGGTGGTTCGTAGAAGGGGCCCATTTGCTCGATCTCTATTAATCAGGTTACCGGCCCAATTAATCAAGTGTGTCTCCGAGGGGAGTACCAGGGAGACTGTCAGATGGCAAATTGATGCATATTTGGCGCCATCCGGAGACAGTGGCCATTATTCAACCACCGCCATCGCCCCACTCCAATCCATGGAACTCCCCCCATCAATGATTGTCTACTCATAAGGCCGAAATCATCCCCCCTCCCTCCTTCCCCCTTTTAAATCCCCCTTTTTTTCTCATTCAGATGAAAGTGAATTTGACACCCATTTTGTAATTTATGTGGGGGGGGGAAGAGAAGAGCCACTGAACCTGATAGGTCCTGCACTCTGTGATAGAAAAACCCCAACCAGTCACGGTGGCCGCCAACACCAGTCACCTCTCAGTGACTGTGTGAAGTTAGCTGAGACCAGTAATCACCGATTTTTGACGATGGTTTGATGAAGTGAGGGAATAGAAAGGAGCAAAATAACTCCAAAAAGAAGGGGGGGGGAAGGTAGCTACTTTAAGAATGACAATGCCTAAAGGGTGACACTTACAAGACTGACCAGTTGGGAAGAGTGCGTAAGCTTTTGCAGTGTCATTGACAATTTCATTGGATGCGGACATCGTTTCCTAGAACAGAGGGCGGAGGTCACGGGCAGCGATTTGGGGAGCACCCTATTGTGAGGTCATGACCCCAGGAGGCCAGTCGCTCCACTGTCTTGGCATAACTGACAGCCATTCCTCTTTTGGAGGAATCATTCAAATTGGACACTTTTTACAAGCTCTTGACAACAGATAACGAAGTACCATTTTGGGCTTGGAAGAACACAAGTATATGTAGTTTGCTCTGTGATTCCTCTTTAGCAGAAGTATTCCTAATTTCCATTAAAATAGGTTGGCTGCTATGTCTTGGAACAGTCCAGGGGTCATTTTCAAAGAGCCGCTTGACCACCAAAATTTGCTCAAGCATGAGAAATCTTCCTCGGAAGGATCAGGTCGAGAGCCAAAGTTCCACTTGTATTTCGTGTGAAGCAACCAGTAGTAGACTACAAGTCAAGTACAGAAAGCATCAAGTGAAATATGGTTGGCAATCTCGTTTTAACCGGGGAAGAAATTTCTTGCTCAGCAGATTTTCACACTTACGCAGCTCTATGAAATTGGTGCCAGGGCTGCATTTTGGCAGTCACAAACTCACAAGCAAGATCGGTTTGACTGTTAATTCCACTGAGATTTTTCCTATTAAAGGGACTTGACCAATGTGGATACATCTTCCCTTGCATTTCAATCAAGCTCAATGGATGTCTGTAGGGACTGAGGTCAGTCTACTGGCCCAAACCTCAAGCCGGTGGATTTTTTTAATTTATTTTTTTAGATACTTTCATAAGTGGAAGGTTTGTGGTAACACCATGTACCACTAAATAAGACTCAAGGCTTTGCATGGTGGGTGAATCAATATAGGAAGGTTTGTGGTGACACCATGTATAAGGTCTCTTAAAGAAGAGGTGTGGTTCTGAAAAGAACCTGAGTGGTAACTCGACGTTTCGACCAGTATGCTCTGATGACGGCCAGAGCATACTGGTCGAAACGTCGAGTTACCACTCAGGTTCTTTTCAGAACCACACCTCTTCTTTAAGAGACCTTAAACATGGTGTCACCGCAAACCTTCCTATACCGTGTACCACGGTATCCCTTCTCTTTCAAGAAGTGTAGCTCTGAAAAGAGCCGGTCACTCAACTTTTCGGGTAGTGTGTACACTGCCCGTCGTCAGTCTGCTGATGACGGGCAGAGTACAAAGTACCCGAAACATTGAGTTGCATGCACCAGCTCTTTTCAGAGCCACACGTCTTGAAAGAGAAGAGATACTTGGTGTCACGGAAAACCTTCCACTTAGTATCTCCACCATGCAAACCTTCAAGTCTTATCTTCATACTTTCATGTTTTCATCGGTATTCGACTACCGTTCGGTTTTGCTCTCATGAGATGGTAAACCTGGAAGATAGATCGTGATGCCAGTTGGAAAGGTTCATCTCACTGCAGTCATTGCTAGTAGTTGTCTAGGCTGAGATGGCTCTCCAGTGGAGAGTCACGAGCTCAGGGCAGATTGCAGTTTGGGGGGGGGGAGAGAAAAAACCCACAATAATTGAATTGCACAAAAATGAAAGTAAAATTGTATCCTTCCGTTCGGCTGGCGCAGTGAATGAGTTCTTTCCAATTTGCATGCGCTACTACCGGGCTGGACTGAGTTGAAAATCAATTTGGCAACATGTAACGGAAGATTGAATTGACGGGTGATTTGTCATTTGTCTATCGAAGGAACTTGTCCCTGCCTGCTTACGTGTACATGTATGTTCATGAAAGTAATATGTTGTTTGTTTGTCTCTTCTGAGAGAGAGATGATTAAAAAATAAATTTCATACAGACTGCACTTTCTGATCAAAGTTTGATGCCATTGCACTGTGTTAGATTACTGCAGGTCAGTGAACTTGCTCAAGCTCTCTGACACCCACTCAATATGAAAAGTCACCTTCACTTTTCTCTTTTTTCTCTCTCTAAATGACAAGCAAATAAGCTGAACACTTTCGGCACAAATATCAAACTTTTACATTTCTGATTCTGTTGGTTTTTATGCTTGAAACCAGGCACACCGAGTTGGGAAATAGTGGTGCTTTGAACAGAATTGGTGATTTCATTGTGATGCAATGGATGGAGATGAGAGTGGTGCTAAATATTCCTCTCTTTCTCTTTGTTTGTCCCTCTCCCTCTCTCCCCCCCTCTCTCCTCCCCCCTCTCTCCTTCTCTCCCTCTCTCCTTCTCTCCCTCTCTCTCTTTCTTTGCCTGTTTATCTTTCCTCTCTCTGTCTTTGTCTCTCTTCATGTCGGTCTCTCTCCTCACTCTGTTTCTGTCATTTCTCTGTGTCTTTATCCTTTCTACTACTATATGTTGCTCTTTCAATGTCATTTTCTTCCTGTCTCTCTGTCTCTCCTCTCTCTTCTATCTGCCTCTCTTTCTTTGTCTCTCACTTTCTCTGTGTATATTCCGTATCTCTTTCCTCTCCTTTCTCTCCATCTCTCTCCTCTCTCCTCTCTCCCATGTCTCCCATCTGTCTCCTCTCTCTCCTCTCTCTGTCTTCTATCTCTCTGTCTCTCTCTTCTCTCCCCTTCTCTCCTTCATCTCTCCTCTCTCTTCTATCTCTCCCATATCTCCGTTTCTCTCTCCCCTGTCTCTCCATCTCTCTCTCCTATTCATCTGTCTCGGTCTGTGTTGTTTCCTCTCTGTCTCTGTACCTCCCTCCCTCCCTCCCCTCTCTTCCTGCCTCCAGTGACAGCCAATGAGAGGAAGGAGATCGGCCCTTCCCTGGGCCTCAAGAAGAACAGCTCACTGGAGAGCCTGCAGGCGGCAGTGGCCGAGGTGACGTCTGACCTGCCGGCCAGGCCCAGGCCCCGGGTGGTACGGGGCCGGGGCTGCAACGAGAGCTTCAGGGCGGCCGTGGACCGCTCCTACGACCAGCCGCTCAATGGGATGGCTGTCAACACCAACTCCTCCGTCGATTCAGGTACAATCATGCACAACCGACAAAGCATCTCTGTACGCCGTAGCACCTGAATCAACCAAAGCAACATTAAGGTTCACTGTGAAAAACCCAAAACGCCTTAATTGATACAGGTGCAGTGTGCACCACCCAAACGCCTTAATTGATACAGGTGCAGTGTGCACCACTCAAACACCTTAATTGATACAGGTGCAGTGTGCACCACCCAAACGCCTTAATTGATACAGGTGCAGTGTGCACCACTCAAACACCTTAATTGATACAGGTGCAGTGTGCCACCCAAACACATTAATTGATACAGGTGCAGTGTGCACCACCCAAACACATTAATTGATACAGGTGCAGTGTGCACAACCTAAACACATTAATTGATACAGGTGCAGTGTGCCAACCTTAACACCTTACAGGTGCACCTTCATTGATTTTCCCTGCTCATTTAGAAATCTATGCTTCTCTTCACAATTTACAAACTTCCACATTCATGACATTATGGATAAGAGTTATTTCTCATTAATTCCTTATATTTCTTTGAAACCTTGGAAATTATGTCCTCGTTGTTTCATGGAGTGCAGGTTGCATAACAACCCCCCCCTCTCAATCCCGCCCCCTTCCTCTCTCCCGCCCCCTCACCCTGTCGGAAGCGTTTTACATCCTAGGATCTTGTCAGAAACCAAATCAGGGCTTAATTCAATCAAGACAGTACGGGCCGGAGCCAGAGGAGGAAAGTCATTTTTGTATCCAGCAAAGATAATTGTCAACGGTTGTGGACTACACAAAATTTACGCCGGACAAATTTGATTTAAAAAAAAAAAGGAAAGAAAGAAAGTTGGTTTTACTGCGACAATTTTGAATTGATTTGCCGATTTTATTGCATTTGCGTCTTTTTGATATGATTTTGTGTCTCCACATCTTGCGGCTGTTTGCAAATCATTAAAGTGGGGGGGGGAGGGGTTGTAAACCTGTCAGATTTATTCTTTTGGATGTGGTGGATGTGTCTGTGACATTTTGTACTGTGGCTGTGACGTTTGCTCTGTGGCTGTAGCATTCAGATGCTGTCAGCAGAATATCTCTTTGTGATCATGAGTAATAGACCGATTGCGTGACAACTGTTTGCACGCCATTACATGACTTATACAGGTCTTACTTTACACAGGTACATGTACATGACTACATGTACATGTACATGTACCTGTGTTGTCCTTGTCACTCTGCCTTTGAGAAAGGTCCTGCTATGATTGAAACGTCAGGCCCACTTAATGTTAAAGATTTTTTAAATTTTAAGATTTGCATTTTGGTAATTTTAGTCAGTAAGCAGTTTGCAACTTCATAAGTCATCGACTTATACAGGTAGTGGATATTTTAGAGATGGAATTGCACAAAGAAGAATGTGGACAATTATTATAGTCTTCTTTGCTCATTTCCACTCCTGTTCTGCACCAAATGAGATGCCCACTATAAGTCACATGATGGCATGTAAACATTGGTCGCACAATCGGTCAATTGTACTAAATTGTCGCAAACTGTTGAATATGGCTGAATAGGTTTCATGGGTCCGAAGTTTTCTATAGCCACATGTCCCACACTCAGGTATTGTTTAGCAAAGACCCTGACATTAACTAGAGAGAGTAGGCAGTAAGCCTTTCTCTCAATCTCTCACTGGAACAGTTTTCTCTCCCTTCTGTGTTGATTCTTGTCTTTCTGCCTTTGACAAAGAACCCACTAGGATGGAAATGCCAGCCCGTCTGAATTTTTGAGATTCTCCACAAAATACTTGAAAGATTAAAAAAAAAAAAAAAAAAAAAAAAAAAAAAATCCATCCAAATTTAGCAGGTGTGACGTTTCGATCGTAGCAGGACTTTTTTTCAAAGGCAGAGAAAGGTACTGCCAGGATCAAAATGCCAAGCCCTCCTATTTTTTTATATTTTCATTTTGGTCATTTCAGTCAGTAAGCAGTTTGCAACATTGTTTTGCCTAGTATAACCAATACTCTAAAATGTTTTAAAGAGAGGGCAGTTTTCCTTACCTTACTTTTCAAAAACAACACCAAGACTAAACTACTGATTGCCCATATGTGATCAAGGTCTTTGTGCCCCTCTCGTTTCTGTCCCGCAGTCAAAGAGTACAGGGAGAACGGGCACGCTCCGGTGCGAGACGACCGGTCCCCCTCCCGGGACGAGCCCTTGTCAGTCAGCAGCCAGGAGCCGGCCACCTTGGGACGGACGGGCAGCGCCAAGAAGAGCCAGAAGAAGGACAAGGACAAGCGCAAGAGCAGCGCCTTCAAGGGCTTTGGCTCTATGTTCAGGTGAGACCGCAGACCAGCGGGGTTTGAAACTAGCAGTGGCCCCTTGCAGCCGAATGAGCAGGTGACATTGTCTCGGTGGCAGTGGATGGCCATGAAACAAACACACACACCGGCAGGCAGTCTCGGCACCACTTTCTTCGTCAAGCAATTGTCTGCTGTTTAGCGTTTCTACAGTTTGAGATTTTGTAGAAGGCCTTTTGAAAGCCATCCCCATTTGGCCTGGTTGGCCAGGTTGAAAGCCCTCCCCAACTGGCCTGGTTGGCCCATTGAAGGCCATACCCAACTGGCCTGGTTGGCCCATTAAAGGCCATCCCCAACTGGCCTGGTTGCCCCATTGAAGGCCATACCCAACTGGCCTGGTTGCCCCATTGAAGGCCATCCCCAACTGGCCAGGTTGAGAGTCATACCCAAATAGCCTGGCTGGCCTGTTGGAGACCAATGTTCAACTGGCCCAGTTGGTCCATTGAAGGCCATACCAAAATAGCCTGACTTGCCCATGGAAGACCATCCCGAAAGCCCCGGTTGGCCAGGTTGAAAAGCCACCCTCCAACTGGCCTGTTGAAGGCCAATCTTCAAATGGCCCAGCTGGCCCATTGAAGGCCATCCCCAACTTGGCAAACAGAGTGCCCCAAATGGCACCTGGATCGCCAGCAACAGCAAACACATCGACCAAAATTAATAACAGCGTCTGTGGCAACAGTAGCAATCATCTGCCAAGCCTCAGAGCAGAGGAGGGCTGCAGGAGGGGGAAAAAGGAGGAAAAAAAACCCCACAAGCAAGCCAAGGTTGTTTGCTGTCTGACGTGACACTCAACCGTGTGCTTTGCCCTTGCTGCACCTGCCTCAGTATTGCCCACTAATGGGCTGTCACTGTCAGGTGATATAACTCAGTGGGTTAGTCATTCTGAAGGAGGCCAAGGAACAAGGACACGGAGCCGCCAACCCTTAAGTTATTCATCGGATGTGCTTGCCGTTTTATTGACAAAGATCCACAATAGGCGTCAGTCGGTCTTATCTGTAAACAATGGTAAAGGTATAAAAACCGAAATATACATCCATGATTGAATTAGGTGCATTCATAACCAATTTTTCAATTTCATTCAAGTGAATTGGAGCATTATTGCTGTTCAGTATACAGGAGTTATTGATTCATCCAAGTGCTGGCACAGGCTGCCCGTTGGTCTGTGATTTTTTTCACTTCATCAAAATGGTCCGTGTAAATGGCATTGTTTTCCCAAGAAAGAAACAAAGGACCCAAATAATTGAAAATGGTAAGGGTTGGAGGTGTTTCGTCACATTATTTTTGCCTCGGAAAATAGTCTTGCTAGATGTACATGTAGGTTCATAACGGCAGGCCCAGATTGTGGTCATTTAGTCAATAAACTAAGCACCATTTTCGTATATTTTTCTCTCTCTCTTCACCTCTCTTTACTTCACTTTCCACTTCTCTCTCGTTCTCTCTCTCTCTCTCTCTCTCTCTCTCTCTCTCTTTCTCTCTTTCTCTCTCTTTCTCTCTCTTTCTCTCTCCCCCCCCCCTTTCCCTCTTTTTCTCTCTATCTTTCTCTCCCTTATCTCGCTTTCAATCTCTCCTTCTCTTTCTGTCTTTTATCTCTTTTTCTCTTTCATCTCTTTCTCTTTATCTCTCTCTCTCTCTCATCTCTCTCTCTCATCTCTCTCTCTCTATCTCATCTCTCTCTTTCTCTTTCTCTCTCATCTCTGTCTCTCTCTATATATCTATCTCATCTCTCTCTTTCGCTCTCTTTCTCTTTTTCTCTCTTTCTCTCTCTCTCATCTCTGTCTCTCTTAGATTTGGCAAGAATCGTAGGCATGAGCAGGACAGCCAGCCCGCTGAGGAGGATCGCATGAGGAGTCCATCGGTGTCTTCCGAGAAGTCCAAAGAGGACATGGAGAGGTACAAGGAACAACAGGAGGAGCAGAAGTGAGTCTGTCAGAAAGAATCTGCTCAGGGAGATGGAGGGAATTAAACACTTCAATTTACAATTAATTAATTTTCTGCAGGAGTAAACAAATGTTTATCTTAGTTCAAACAAACAAATAAAAGACTGACTGGGAACTTTTGAACAAATGAAAAAATTGGCACAGAAAACTTTGACTGGACCGGGACTTGAACTGGAGACCTCTGGACTAACGTACCAGAGCCCGAGACTTGAACCCGAGACCTCTGGACTAACTCTAGTCCAGACGTCTCGGGTTCAAGTCCCGGTCCAGTCAAAGTTTTTCTTTGCCAATTTTTCAAAATGCTTATCTTGTGCAAGTACAGCGCTGTGAAAAGAGTTCTTATATTTTGTATGTACTGCAGGTTCACAAACTTGCCAAAACACCCCAAAAAATCCAACATAACATGCCCCAAGAGTAGCACACCTCAAGATCAGTCTCACTGCATGTTCTTAAACCTCACAGACCAACGTCTCACCCGAATACCTGCACACTGCCCAATTTAAAAAACTGGTGAAAAAGACCTTTTGGAAAAGGCGTCCAACTGTATACGTTTATTTTTTTCAAAATGCATCAAATAAGTTTTCGATCAGACAGTACTGAATCTCATTTTTCGCGGACTTAAAACTCCTTGTTTTGTTACCGCGGTAACTCATCGTTGTTCTGGGTCCTCTCCCCCTCTCGTGGAGCAGCTCTCGGATCCAGGACGAGGTGCGTCGCCTCCGGGAGAGGCAGCAGCAGTCGCTCCGTCGCCAGAAGGAGGAGAGCGAGGAGGCCCGGCACAAGGCCCAGCGCATGCAGGAGCTGCGCCAGAAGTACCAGAGGGACCACCGGCAGAGGCAGGGACGCTACGTGGACGACAATGACGAGGAAGATGAGGACCAGCAGGAGGAGAAAGAGGCGGGCCGCATGGAGGCGCAGGAGGCAGCCGAGGACAGGGGGGGACCGGCCCGGGTCGAGGACCGGACGGCCAGCGACGACCGGGAGGACGAGGGTTACGCGGACGGCTCTCCCTCATCGCCGGGGGTAAGCTTGAGGCGTACGAGCATTCCACGGGATGCTGCCACTCCAAATCTTGATCGGCGGCCGTTCACTATAAGAAGACCTTGAGCATGTTCATCAAACCCAGTCCACAGCTGCCAAACATCGTTCCTTTTTTTTTTTTTTTTTTTTGGTAGAATTTTTTTTTTTTTGCAAAAAAGTTTGCTCTGTGATTCCTTTTTTTTTTTTTTTTTTTTTTTTTCCTTTCCTTTATTAAGATAGGTTGGCAGCTATTCCAGTCTGTGTGGCCAGGTTGGAATTGGTACCACGCTTGCTAACTACTCCCGATAGGCCAGCTGTGGGTGAACTGCTTGCTCAGGCTCCTAAATCTGTACCTGAGAGATGTCACGCTGAGAACGAACCATCAGACTCTTAAAATAAATTTAGTGTTAATTCAATTAAGTGTTAATTAATGTTAATTTTCATTTTGGGTAAAAAAAAGGGAAAAAAAAGAAAATGGTTTTGAACTCAATTTTCTGAATCTCCACAGAGCCCCCGTCCTTATTCACCCCACCGGGAGACGATGGGTCGCAGCGCCCCCGAATACCAGGACCGCGACCACGAGAGATGGGAGGGCAGCCACCACCGGCGAGTCTCCCACAGCCAGGACGACAACAGGCTGCCGGAGCGCCGCGACGAGCCACACCACCGCCACAACCAGCAGCAGCAGCAGCAGGGGCCGCACCAATCCAGGGAGGAGCGGCAGGGCGAGAGACGGCCCCAGGAGCCGGGCCACGAGGGCCAGCAGCACCGGTACGGCCGGCACAGCGTTCCGCCGTACATGGAGTCGCGAGGCCGCCCCGAGCCACGCAGCAACCCGGACAGAAACCGCGGGGACCCGCACCCCCGCCCCAGTCGGACGAGCACGGCCGAGGTCCACGCCGAGCCCCACTACGCCACGGTGTCCCGCAAGCCCCGGCCGGACAGGGCCGCCGCTGAGCCCGCCGCCCCCGAGGACAGGCGCGGCGGGGAGAAGTCCCTGGAGCAGCGCAACGGCGGCGGCGCCAGGCAGGAGAGGAGGGTGCGCGACGAGCCTCCGTACGCCGCGGTCGAGAGGCGCGATCCGCCCGAGCACGCCCAGCCCCGGCGCTCGCCGGAGAAGCTCTACGAGAGCATCGACGGGCAGAGGCCGCGGGAGGACCGCAGCAGGGACCACTGGCCCCACGGCGAGGACCGGCACCGCGAGGGGAGGCATCGCCCCGACCGGTACGAGGAGGAGAGGCTCCGGGACCACCGGAGGCACCCCGAGGACAGGTACGAGGACGATCGGGCCGCGCCTCGTGAGCGCACCAGGCACCAGGACCGGCACGCCAACGACCGCTACGCCACGGAGGACCGGTACCGAGGCAGCAGCGACAGGCACCCGGAGGAGCGCGGCCACCGCAGCAGCAGGCAAGGCGGTGCTGGGACCGACAGGCCGGATGGCCGGCGGGCAGACAGGAGAGAGGAAAGACCGGAGGCCGATGCCACCACCGCCGGCAGGAAGCACAGCGAGGCGGACCGGATCCGGAGCGACGAGGCCCAGCGCAAACACCGGGAGAGCGAGACCAAGGAGGTGGACTCGCCCCGCGGCAAGGAGACCCTGAAGAGGAAGGACAGCAAGGACAAGAAAGCAGCCAAGAGCAAGGAGAAGGAGAAGGAGAAGGAGAAGGAGGCGGAGAAGAAGGACAAGAAGGAGAAGGAGGAGTCCAAGCTGACGCGGCGGAAGAGCGACAAGAAGAAGGACAAGAAGGAAGAGAAGAAGCAGGAGAAGGACGCCAAGAAGGGCAAGGCGCCTTCGGAGGAGGAGCAGCGCGTTGAGGAGAAGGGCGGAGGCCGGGAGAGGAGAGAGGAGGAGCAGCAGCAGCCCAGTCGGCGTGGGGAGCCCAGGCAGCACCACCCCAACCACCACGAGGACCGGCGGGCCGGGGAGACGGCGGACAGGCGGCACCGCGGCGAGCCCCGGGGCAGCGGGGACGGCCGGGAGCACTGGAAGGAGGACGGATACTACGACGGACGGCGTGATGGCTGGGATCGGCGCCGGAGCCCACCACCGCCCACCACCGACAACAAGTACGGATACGGGAGCCTAGGCAGGTGAGTCTGACCACCAGACTGCCAACCTAACTGGCATTGAAACCACAATTAACCACACATTTTGTGGTATCCTGTGGTATGTGAGCCTACATTGGCCACGTATCACGGGCCGTACATTGACATTCACATAGCTGCCAACCATTTCTATTTTAGAGAAATCATTCCTCTTTTTGGGGGATAAAAATTGATCACTTTTTACAAGCTCCTGACAAACAGATTCTGATTTTTTGGTTTGGAAATACACGTTTTTGTATGTAGTTTGCTCTGTGATTCCTAATTTTTCTTTAAGGCAGGTTGGCATCTATGCATTGAGACATTAACCAGGTCAGCCACCTGCCATGCCTGTACAGCCACCATACACTATAAGAAGAATCGTCCTCCCGCCCCACTTACCCACTGTCCCTCAAGACCCTCACACGTCCATCTGACGTTGAGATTTCTCTTTCTTCTCCCCCCCCCCCCCCCCTCCCTCCTTCCCTTCTCCCCCCGACCGACAGACCGGCCCGGCGACGACCCTCCAACGACCCCAACCCCAACCCGCACTACCGCGGCACCCGGGAAAGCGGCTACCAGTCGGACCACGACCGCCACAACCGGCCCGAGGCCAACCACTACGACAGCGGGAGCGGGAGCAGCGGTGGCTGGCGGCAGCCGGGCCCCAACCCCAACCACGCCCACCACGCCCAGCCGCACAAGGGCTACCCCAACGGCCCCGCCCCGAACCACTACCCGGACCAGCGAGGCGGCGGCAACAGCAACAGTCGGCCCCGCGTGAGCTCCGCCCAGGGCGCGCCCATGGACCAGCCCGGGCGGGACGGTTACCGCGACGACTACGGCTCGCTGAAGAAGCGCAGCCGCGCCGAGCGGCGCATGCACTACTCGGAATCCGGCCTTGAGTACGACGCCCGGGACGCTGCCAGGGTTTGAGACCCATCCAACTCCGGCTTCTCCCTAGTTTTGTATCTCCTGTTTAGTTTTGGTTAATTTTTTTTTAACAAATGATACCACTTCCGATAAATGTATGCAGACCTTTTGGGAGTTCACTAAGCAGCCTGATGATGTAAAACTCCTCTGAAGGAAGACTTTTTTTTTTTTTTTTTTTTACCCCACTTGGTGGCGAGTTTTCATAAATCACCTTGGTCCACTGTTACGCTTCATTTCGTGTCTCCTGTAAGCACCGTGCTGATATTGTCTAAAAGACCATCACCTTTCTGAGTTTCTGTACTGTCTGGCCGCAGTTGCTACAATCTGTAATCTTTCTAAGGTTTAAGATGAGTGACCCATCTTCCAATGCATTTGCAAATGGGAATTTTCTCTCCCTCTTTTCTTTTTTCCATATCAATCTGAACAATGCACATGAACATGATTAAACTGAATGCAATGGTACATGTAGTTCTCCCGACCACACAGGCACACTCCTCAACTTGGTTGTGGCTTAATAGGATGCTGCAGACCAAACAAAAAAGTTGTCCCTTGGTGAGAACTCGCGCCAAAAATTACAGACAACTTGTGTACTATTGAATGTAGAGGAGCCCACAGATTGTATTTTTATGCAGAAATATATTGATATATTATACATGTACACGATGATTATTATGCCTGATAATGGTTAGTGAACCGTTTGGGATTTTTCCTGTGACTTTTTTTTTTCGCCAGTAGAAAAATCACGGGCCATAGTCTGCTTGGCATCAGTGCATGGCGGTGGTACCAAAGCCTAACACGCAGTACCTCCGTGTGGAAAGAATGCAACGCCAAACATTGCTAGAAATTCACAATGGCCACTGCCTTTGAAAAAGTCTAAACTCAGTTGGCACACAACACGAATCTGTCAGTGCATTCTTCTCTTCGTTTCTCAGTCTTACCACAGTGCCTTCATAAACTATAATGGGGGAATGAAACAAAAAATGTATATACCTGCATTCAATAGCACAGCCAAAACTGCCTTAACATTCTCTGGCTTCTAGCACACTCTGCAGCAAGCACCGTCACTATATTTGTTGGTATTTTTTTATTCATTCCATTGTGCGGTACACAGGGGAAGCTATTCAAATGCACTTTTGAGTTGTATGCGTACCATTATAATGTGCTCAGTACTCTGGTAAATAGACTGGCCCAGCCCTCACACTGCTTTTTCACTCCCTTGTGAAGTCAGAGTCTAGACTTGCTCAGTCCCCTCTTTCTATTGTTTCTTTCAACGCTGAGAAATCAGAGTCTAGACTGGCCCAGTCCTCTCTGGATTTTTTTTCTTTCAACCCTGAGAAGTCAGAGTCTAGACTGGCCCAGTCCTCTCTGGAGTTTTTTTTTCTTTCAACGCTGAGAAATCAGAGTCTAGACTGGCCCAGTCCTCTCTGGATTTTTTTTCTTTCAACCCTGAGAAGTCAGAGTCTAGACTGGCCCAGTCCTCTCTGGAGTTTTTTTTTCTTTCAACCCTGAGAAGTCAGAGTCTAGACTGGCCCAGTCCTCTCTGGGTTTTCTTTTCTCTCAACCCTGAGTATTCATAGTCTAGACTGGCCCAGTCCTCTCTGGGTTTTTCCCCTGAGATATCAAAGAATAGATTTGGCTAAGTCCTCACGCTGTAAGATAAGGCTTGAAGAGCTTCAACTTGCCCTTGGTTTGAATGGGGGGGGGGGGTAGGCAATTCTAACAGCAAATATTGTTGATGGTCCCCACTTACAGTGTCTTTCAGAAAGGGATGTGACCATGACAGGCATTCTATATTGCAAGATGTCTTGTACGGAGTATGTTTACCGAAGCCTCATCTGAAGTCATTTGCTATGGCTAAAAATCACACACAAGGCTATGGGAAATAGCCACAGCCATTGGCCAGCGGCTGCCATAGACTGGCATGCAACCCAAAGCCATAACTGTTTAAGAATTTTTCCTAATTCCTCGCTTACTAGATGCGAACTTTTTTTTAAAAGAAGACACGTTCAATCGCTGATTCCGTTTTGGAAGGCCTTGGAGCATTGTAAATTATTTGTAAATACCCGTTTTTACGATTGTTTTTAATGTTTCACTGCGTTTCTTTTTAAACAATATTACATGTATTTATTTACGCCCGATTCAAGTAAAGAATAATAATAGTTTCATGCATTCATCCGTATTCGTAAAGCCGTAACATGTTTCAAGTTGAGTTTATAAATTTGCAATTTCTGAATGCAAGTCATCTACATGTACATGTCAATGAGCAGTACTGGCTTCCACCACCAAAAAGGACACTCAAATCTAAGTGTCAACCTTTTCAGATTGCAGAATTCAGATTAACAATTAGTAGTCAACCTAACCAAAATATAAATAATGTAACCAAAACAGATATATATATATGTATTTTATTTTAAATGATTGTTGGTTTTTGTTTTCAAGCAATATATTGGGCAAAACGTGAGACGTAGGATCTTTTTTTGATAGGGAAAATTAGATTGGAGTATTCACCTCTTATAGGCCGAGATTGTGTTTTTAATGCCGACTACCACCACCAACATCCAGGCCACTAAAAGCCCCTACACAACATTGGTCGAGGTCAAAGAATAGCATCCATACGTTGTCTGATCCAACATATGCATGAAATAGCATCCCTGTGAAAATTTCAGCTCAATGCACCAACCGAGTCTTGAGAAAATTGTGAAAACCTCTTCATTTGTTTCGCGAAAATGCAGCATTCAACGCCGTACTGTGCCGAAAAATAGTTAAGATCTCGGTGAGACGTAAAATATTTCTTTAACTCATTTCTCCCAAAATACAACATTTTAGGCCGTAATATTTCAGTGCGAGGTTTCTACTATAACCATCTTCAAACTGTGTAAGTTTCATGTAAATCTGTGATTATTTCTGTTTTTCGATCTTACCAATGTTGTGTAGGGGCTTTAAATCTATCATTCCATTGATTGTCAATGCTGATGCCACCAGGCTAGCCGATCCGTATTGTTGTCGTTAATTGCTTCGACGGCAGTTGCTTGGGGCTATGACTAACTGTACAATACTTTGGGTCTTTAAAAAAAATGAGAACAGGCTGTGGATCAGGCACGAGGTTCCTTACTGACATCAATCACTGGGTAAACGTTGGGCTTACCGTACTCATTTGAAACATGTTCTGTTCTTGAATACGAGAACCCAGCTTGCGCCATCAGAGATACGATCGGTCTAGGAGCTGTATTTTCAGCGTAGACGAACGAAGCCCGACCCAGAGTCTGTTCTTCGAAAAGGACATGGCTGCGGCAGCTGGCTCGCATCCCTCGTAGACTCGTGCGTTGCTTGAAGCCGCAGCCAAACTGAGCTCCCATTGTCAGAATACTCGGCTAGGCTGTCGTCTCGGGGGTGGCCTTGTGTCCGCCAACCCCTGACCTGGAATGAAAGCTT
Source organism: Luidia sarsii (assembly GCA_949987565.1). Taxonomy (NCBI): domain Eukaryota; kingdom Metazoa; phylum Echinodermata; class Asteroidea; order Paxillosida; family Luidiidae; genus Luidia; species Luidia sarsii. The sequence goes on from OX465109.1 coordinate 5,517,193, forward strand.
GCTATCGCTGAAATTCCTGTTTTCAAAAGGTGGTTGCTGTTGTTGTTGGAAGGCCATAGCCAAAGCCTCTGAATGATTTGTGGGAATGTAGGCTACCTATAGTCATAGCCACAGTATTGGTGAAGGCTCGCAAAAGCCAGTGCTGTCTGACCAATGCCAAACTTATCGGGTACGCACAAATCAGTGACAATAACATCCACATTTCCAGCAATTCATGCACTGTCTACGTGGGCAACACATAATAAACTTTTTGACATTCACTAAAAGTACTACTCACACGATTCCTAATCCAAAATATACGTCCATACCTCACTATAAAAGTCCAATGGTTTTTTAATGTTAGCTGTAGTTCTTTAATTTTAAAGTGTACTACTACTGTGTATATACGTGTATATTCTGTCAAGCAAAAAAAAAAGTACTTTCAAAATCAGTATTCAAAGTACTACACTGCGCCATGCGGCTGTGGGTTTTTTTTTCAAACCGAGTTTCGGTTTCTGAAACTATCGAGGGGAATTTGGGATTCTGGCACACAATTCATGTCCTTTGTTGATCTTGTGCTCGCACTTACATCAGGGAACCGGTTGGATGAATGACTATGGTTTGAAGGGTGAGGAATTCTGTTCCTGTGCACGGTATGTGATCAGCTTGGTTAGCACGTACTGCGGCTTAATGTTGGGAACAAAATGTCAGAGAGCCGATTCCAAGCACTGATTGGATACAGTGCGAACAGCACGTCATGAAGTGCTGAACCTGACTGGAATTCAGCTGATTGTTTTGATACGGGACTTGGGATTAGGGGTTGAGTGTTTCAGCCGTATTGACTATAACGCAAATTCAAGCCTTGCATATTCAAGCCTTGCACTAGGATACGATATAGGAAGGTTTGCGGTGTTTCAGAACCAAACCTCTTCATTTAAGAGACATGATACATGGTGTCACCGCAAACCTTCCTATATTGATTCACCCATCATGCAAAGCCTTAAGTCTTATTTACTAGGATACGAGTTATTAATGATTCTATGCCGTTTTCACGTCAACGTATTCAGTTGCTGGATAAGTCTATTTAGATGATAATGTATAGGCTTGCAAGGGCTCCTTCGTAGAGACTGTCTTGTAAGAACGAAGTGATTCAATGAGTTTGTATTTGACGGTATAGCAATGTTAAGGGCGAATCATAACCAAGTAGTGTTTGCATTGTACACATGGTGTGATCTATTAATAGGGTTTTGAATAGCAATGGCCTGCCTTCAGAATATATTTGCATAATTAACGGTGATTTATTCTACCGGCAAGCTTCTATAGCTTTGTGCACGCGTGGCCTTAAAACCAAAACGATATTTTTTTCTGTGCACGTTTTGATGTATCCTTTCAAATGTACAGCCAGATCGGGGTTTTTTTTCATTGTTTTCCCTCCGAAAATACAACCTGTACTAGTCTGCTTGAAAAAAATTAACTGAAAAAAAAACCAAAATCCTCTTTTAGTTGGACGCACGTGTAAATGCACTTACACCATGTGCTAAATATCTCTCACATTCCACGCAAGCTTATCTTTTTTCGGTTCTTGAATTATCCATTTGCAAAAGAAAAAAGAATATTGAAAATAAGCCACTTTTCGAATGATGGAGAGAAGTGACGAAGAATAAATATATGTAAATTCTGAGGGGGAAACTCGACCTAAATAAACGGGGCTTTGCTGAACTGAGTACCACGTGCTTCCCAATAAAGACTTTTCTACTGGTGTTGTGGTTTTCAAGACGGACAAAGTGAATGCTGGAATGATAGCGAAAACCTTTTTTAAAGAAAAAATAGACTGAGTCACTGTATGATATACTATGTACTATTATTAAGATAAATTTATGAAGAAACCTTTTAAAGTAAAATAAGATATTTTGGGCAGCCCCCCTTTTTGCGGCTCTGTCCTGAATTGAGCGTTTGGCTCAGTGAGTGAGTTTTTGGCTCAGTGAGTAAGTTTTTTGGCTCAGTGAGTGAGTTTATGGCTCAGTGAGTGAGTTTATGGCTCAGTAAGTAAGTTTTTTGGCTCAGTGAGTGAGTTTTTGGCTCAGTGAGTAAGTTTTTCGTGACGAGTGGGAGGTGTGTCCCTCAGTCCTGTTCCTAACTTTGGCTGAGCGCTGTGGCTAAGGCTCTGGCTAAGGCTCAGGTTTGTTAAGGCTTTTATCCAGACGACGATGAATGAGTTGTGTGGCTCTCGGTTGGAGCCCAGGCCCTGGTGTCGTGTCCCCAATGCGGTACCAGACCCATCATCACTTACAAAGTGAAGCCACTAAGCCCACAACACCCGGGTGTGTTCGTCCACCTGTTTGTTTGTTTGTTGAAACAGCAGGTGTGGGGGATATTGACGTGGAGCCTGCGCTTATATACAAGCCGAGGTTTGGTGGGGGAGGGGGACCCACCCTCTCCTCAATTCAAGTTGAATGTTTGAAAATGCATTTCTGTCGTGTTGTATTTTTATTTTATTTGTTTATTATTATTATTATAATTTTTTTGTTTTTTGGGTGGGGTCGTTATCTGTGTGTTGTTCCGATGCCCTGTGGGTGCCCAGAACAAGCCTCAAGAGTCTATTATTATCTGCTCTGCTAAGCAACCACTGCAGGGTTAACCCTTTTGATTTTGTCTCTCCCCCCTCACCGTAATGCCTGGCCTGTCGTCATCCATTGACTATACGGCTTCATGCTTAGCTTAGCGCACACATTTCTCTGGGAAGGGAATGCTGTCATCTGCCATGCACGGCCGTACCGTGTGCGTCACTCCCAGCCGTAGCCAGCGATATTATGGACCAGCGATCGATTTCACCAAACTCATCATAACTTACGATCAATCGCATGGCTATGAGTGATGCACAGAAACCATATGGCCTATCACAACTTACGATGGGTGATTCATCGTAAGTAGAGTTACGATGCATCGTAAGGCTTTGTGAAATCCACCCCTGGTCGTATAATAGCTGTGGTTACGTATTGCCCAGGCAGGAGTTTTCGCTTCGATCGCACTTGCCCTTACTGGACTTGAGAGACGGGTTGACATTTCTGCTCGGCGGGCAATGTTTGCCTCGTCACAATGTTCAGTCAGCGGTATTGATTGCCTTACATCTGTCGGGTGTTTGGGAACTACGAGGCCTTTTGGTTTTGTGTTCCTCCATCGCGGTTGTTTTCTTCTTCTAAACACTACAGAAAGATATGAAAGAGTCTCTTGTCAAATTTCTTAATTCTCACCTTGGGATAATCCTTGGCTGGAATCGACGTGAATGCGGTCTCTTTGAAGCCCACGAAATCAAACACTTTGAAGCAACGAAGGCAGACCGCAGTCTGAGTTCTACAGAACAGAGAGCACCCACAGTGGGACTGAATAACTGTCTCAATGCCCTTGATGTTATTGCATTCGCGATACCAACTTTTCAATTCCCGGATTTTTGAAGCCTTCAATTGATGGTTCATTTCATGTATACAGTAATTATTTTATGAGCCTGTTGTTGCGTCGATTGTTTCTCTTATCTTTTGTTTATAACCTGTTAATCCATTGTACTGTACATGTACTGTAATATTGCCAGTTTTTCGTCAGTTCAGAATTAAACTCAATATTATTTTTTTTTTCTTTTTATACTCTCATTAGCCATTAAAACATGCATTTTTGTCGAAGTGCACATTTCTTTTCTATTTGTTCATTTCATTTATCATGTCCGAAATCTTGTTGATGATATTGCATGTGCACATACCTCGTCCGTATTCATGTAGGCCCCTACGTGCACGCACGTGCACAATCATGTACGCTGTATATGCACTTGTACTGATATACTGTTCATCGTGCATGCAAGGCCGACAAAAACCTACAAAATAGAGGGTAATTTTCTTTTCTAGAATGTTTGCCCTCTTTTCCCACGTGTACCGTCCAACAGTCGCCTGACCATAACACTTCCCTTAGGCTAGTTATAACGTATAAAGACGGCACCGAATGATGCGTTCAAACAGCGTCGTGAAATCGTTAAATCCAGTTCCGAGATTTTTAAGCCCAGGTCGTTTTCGTCTCTAGACAGTGTACAAAAGAATATTTTGGAACCCTTTTTTTATTGATTTGCCACGCTCCAGCGCTTTCATCAAACATTAAACACCGATGATAGTTGGAATCCAGCAGTCTCCTGACGACGGGTAGAGCACACACTACCCGAAACGTTGAGTTACCGGCTCTGTTCAGAGCCACACTTCTTGAAAGAGAGGTGCTACCCGGTGTCACAG